>JAOYSI010022572.1:0-71044 GCA_025775065.1 Hiodon alosoides | reverse complement strand
GGAAAAACTCCCTAGGCTGGCAGGAAGAAACCTTGAGAGGAACCCGGCTTAATGGGGGAGCCCATCCTCCGCTGGCAATGTTTCTTATCCTATTTAGAAATACCGTAGCCTGCCTTACCTAGATCACTTTTGTTGTATTCTGCAGATAGATAACACTATGTTAAAACTATTTTACTGATAACTTACCAGTGTGAAACCTTTTGTTTGTTTGAGAGCTTTTTGTTTTATGAGAAACCCTTTTCTCAACCTATGGCTCACACTACCGATTGCCTCTTGTGTTACGCAAATATAAGCTGTTGATCACACAAATATGCTGCATGGCCTGACTTTAAACTGCTGATTTTTAATTAGTTCAATTTACTACTAGATGGCACAGCTGTGGACAAAGAAAGTTGCATTGCAATCTTCACTACTCCAAATAAAAAAAAATCTGAAAACAATAACTAGAACAACATTAACTACCACTACTATAATAAATGTGATTGCTAGAATAGATGGACCAGCTGTGGAAAGTGTTTGAGTTTGAGGAGCAGAATATAGCAGTTGTCGCCTCCAACTGGCTCGAAGAGAGGGGAGGTGAGAGCCTGTGCTATTGGCGTCCATATGATGTGCAGCAGGTACACAGGGCTGTATTTAACCACATCCCACCAGGGTAAGGGTGGTCCACCCACAAGAACATCATGGTCTTAGCAAGCTGTGATAAGTAAAGCTACTCCATGAAAATACTTTTTAAAAAATTAAAAAAAACAAATAGCTGATTTTACGTCATCTAAATCATTCCCTTCGAGCAACCTATGCTAAAGCCAAAGAGTACCTGAATAAGTCCTTACGGCCCAATGAACTGAACTGACATTCAGTCAGAGGAAGAAAGCGATGTTAAGCAAAGGAAAAGAAGGTAAAAACTAAATGGGTTTTGTTCAATTCATCAATTCATAGCTCACCTCAATTTTTATCTGCTGTGCAGTCCATGTTGGGGTTGTCTCATGTCACTCATTTTGTTCAACAGGCCAAACCCTCGTTATGTTGATGACGAAAGTGATGAGGAAGTGGACAGGAGGAGGACTGCTAGGCCCAGAATAGCTATGGCAGGTATGCTTCAAAGAACAGATGACATGGATTCACACAAGTGGCCACGCAAATGTAATGAGTAACGTTCTGTAGTTGTTGTTTGAGATGAACACAAGGCACCGCCTCGCTCCTGGATTAACTGTCCCCTGAGGCCAGGTATTCAAAATAAAACCATTAACATTTTCCTATTGAGAGTTTTTACGTTATTTTTGCAGTTTCTGAATGAACCAGTCGGTAATGAATCTTTACCTGTCACCAAATTTAAATTCTAACCAGGTATATCAGTGTATAACAGAACTCCATTCTACATAAAACATCATCTACTCTCTTTTTCATCATGATGCATGATATCAAAGCGACGAGGAGAGACGGGGGCATCATCGACCAGATCAGAAACTACACCATCTCTCATTAAGCTGCCGCTTTCATCAATTGATGAATTGTATTTTCTGTAGTTAATCGCAATTAATCGCACTTTTTGAATGTGCTCAAAATTGACCCTAAATAAACAATTTTCCATTTTAAAAGCAGTGTGTTATGTTAAAGGAATACTGTGTTTTATTGAAACGGAAAGAAACACAATATAATCTGTATCAGAAAGTTTGCTATTGCGTTTGTGAGCTTGCTGCTCGTTGACTTGTCAATTTGCCTCCTTGCGCACGAACTCTAAAAGAGTAGGCTGCTGCTGTCCTGCATTGCTAACCGTCTCACTACTGCTGCCGGCGTCAACTCTGTGTTTTGCTTGTAAATGATACTTCAAAGGCGACGTAATTCGGTGATACACAAATTCACCCTTACAGTAGCTGCAAATTACTTTGCTTGTATCTAAAGACCCATCTGTAAGAGTTTTGTAATAAAACTGGCCGTTTAAAAGCTCTTTAGCAGCTTTCTCCATCATTCAAGCTTACTTAATCAGCAAAACTATATCTAAATTTAAGCAGTCGAACAAGCGCGAGAGTTGTATTTTAACTATGGATGGTTCTAAGGCTCCAAAAATATCGGTTAATTGCGAAAAAAAATTAACGGCGTTTGAAATTTGAAAAGCATTTGAAATTAATCGCACGCGTTAACTTTGACAGCCCTACAAAAGACACTTAAACATGTTTTCCCAAATTCCTAACAGTCACCGACCCTGCTTTAGCACTTTTCCAGGCAATTAAACGTTGGCCTATTAACAGTCTCTAGCCAGTCAAGAACAAAATGTTTTACTGGGATTGCGTTTGTTATATCACACCTGACAGCACAACTCTTTGCTATTGCGATAGTGATCCGTTGACTGGATAAGCTCCTAGCGGATATCACTAAACACTACTAATGTAAATAGCAAAATAAATATATATTTATTTACTGACAATTGCTTATCTGTGTGATTGATTAGACCATAGCATGTAGGGATTATTTGAAATTCGTGTTATTAGCCCTTTCACATTGTAGACACTACTGTTGTAGATAAAACAGGGCGTGAAATCTACCAAAAATCGACCAGTTGAATTAAGGTTGAAATCCCGTCGATTCACCGTCACCTGCCGTCTCCTTTTCGACGTGGATCATAATGTGCAACAATGAGTTGATTTAACGTCTGAAAACATCGTTGATTCAACGTTGGTTGGTTGAGATGCACGAAGTCGATTCGGCGTTGATTCAACGTTCTATTGCTATCTTTTCGCTATAGCGCTTATAATATGACCGGTCTGATAACCCATGTATTTCTTTTTAAATTCTTACATAGCGAAATATGCCAGGGAAAATAAATTTTGAATTGTTCCATGAGAAGCATTTCTCTAATTATTATCCCGGTAAACGCACCAAAAGGCTATTTATGAATTAAATGGTAATTAATCGATTTAGCTATATAATGCATGCAATTGTTAGGGTATTTCGTTTTTTAATAACAGTAATAATTTGTCAAAATATGTATTTAAAGAACAATGATGTCATCGATGTCAATAGTTTTAGTTCCATCCCTTTGACTTAGAGTAAAGTCAATACCTGTTCACTGCCTTAAAACACTGTCGGCTGTGCGTCTTCATTTAATATTGATTTTCTGCAGTCTGCATAGGATGGAATACGTGAAAGAGACGTTCATTGTCGAGGTAAGTGACAGTTTATTTACTGAATTGCCAAATGCCCTTTGGAAAAAGAAAATCAATCAAAAGCTTTTAGAATGTACCAGCAGTGTTGCGGAATAAGGTTTTTATCGGTGTTTGTGATAGTGGGAGGTTTTATACACAGTTGAACGCAGTTATTTTGGCACACATAAATTCGACATTGATATCATTCCGAACTAAGATTTTCATACATAAGACTGCATTGCTTTCTGATGAGTGATTATGGATTTTTGAACGGCACGTGAATTTACAAAAAGGTACTTGACCCAAGTTGACTCATTAAGTGTAATCCGCAGTGTCGAAATTACTTCTAGATATTAAACATGAATAAAAATCAGTACCTAGACCTATTTCAAATCTAATGAAAAAATGAAAAAAAAGACAGTCTAAGTATTTTTATTTAGATGGTTCCATTATCAAAAATTATTCATTGATCCTCCTGAATCTTCTCTTTCTATCTAAACCACTTTCCCCCAGCTTTATTTTACCTCGAACAATGGAAATAGTTTGGTAAGTGCGCCCGCTGTTTCAACTTGTACATTCGCTATCATTAATTTATGTGTTTAGTCCCATAGTACCTTTAAGTTTTTTGTGGATTTTGGACGTTTTAATAGACCTGTAGCCTACTACTGCTTTTTAAAGCATAAAAACCGTGCCGCTTCCACCTGCGGAATCTGGTATAAACGGATTATTTTCCGTTGATTCAATAAAAACGAAGAAAATAATTTAAACTTGAAATGAACTGCATTTAAAATTAACTAAAATTAATACGGTATTCAAAAAACCTTATGTGATTCCCTCGCACCCGTCACGGCATTACCACAAGGGTCGCTGATTTTATATGTGTATGTGTGTGTGTGTGTGTGTGTGTGTGTGTGTGTGTGTGTGTGTGTGTGTGTGTGTGTGTGTGTATACAGATTTTTAGATTGTTGTATTAATTTTTTGCCGCTCCGAAACGCCTCTCTACCTATAATAAATGCACAATAAATGTAGGGCATGACGTTTTTAAAAATAAAAAAGGCAACTACGAATTTTTTTAATGTAATCGCCTGGCTATATATTTATTCTGAAAAACTACAATATACAAAAGTGCATTTTGTTTCTAAAATATAAAGATAAATAATAACTTGGAAATAGAAAATATGTATAGACCTATACCTAAAATAGAATGTTTAGTATTGTTTCAAAAGCATCAGCTAATTGCAATTCCTTTTATATGGAAAAGATAACATTATAATTAATGGTGTCATTAATTTTTATATTAACCAAGCCCCCCTTTTCATCTTTTCATGTGAATAAAATAATTTCTTGCAGACAGGAAAGCCAAAAAATCCTGGGTGCTTTACGGCATCATTATTCTTTGTTAGCTCTATAATCTTACAAATGGTATCTCACAGCTAACAAATATTATCACTTACTTTTGAAATGTGTAATAAATTAAAACCTCTTATTTTTGTACAGGTGGATGAATGGAACACCAGTGATCTATATGGCATGAGCAACTATTGCGATAGAGACCTCAACATTCAGCCATTCCAAGCGGTGCTTGTGCCACTCATATACGGCGTAGTGCTCCTGGTGGGCCTTATAGGGAATGGTCTGCTGCTGGCCATACTGATGAGACGCTGGGGCAGTCTGCGTATCACTGAGATCTACCTGCTGCATCTGGCACTGGCTGACCTAATACTTCTCCTCACCCTCCCCTTTGCATTAACTGCAGTCTCTGCTGGCTGGGTGTTTGGGGATTTCCTGTGCAAAGCGATAAATCTGCTGAATTTTGTCTCTTTCTTGTGTGGGAGTCTCCTGCTTGCCTGTATCAGTTTCGATCGTTACTTGGCTATCGTGCACGCCGTGCAAAGTCTCCAACACCGACGTCCTTGGAGCGTGCATCTTACCTGTGCCGTGGTGTGGTTTCTCTGCCTGGGCCTGTCTGCACCCAACGCAGTTTTTGTTTCTATGCAGGCAGACTCTGAGAACTCCACCCGGTACTCCTGCAACTTCTTTGGGTCTGGCAACCACACCAGCAACTGGATCGTGGCTAAGCGTTTTGTAACCCATATGTGTTTTTTCCTGCCGCTGGCCATCATGAGTTACTGCTACTCAGCTGTGATAGGCACGCTGTGCCACAGCCATCGCACACTAGATAAGCAAGGCGCCATCCGTCTGGCCATGACTGTCACCCTGGTCTTCTTCCTCCTTTGGCTGCCATACAACCTCTCGTTAATGGTTGACACGCTGGTCATCCGAGACACCATTTCACTGAATTGCGATGTCTTAAAAAGGCTTGACAAGGTGCTGGTGGTGACGGAGAGCATCGGCTACATGCACTGTTCCCTGAATCCATTTCTCTACGCTTTCCTGGGTGTGCGTTTCCGGCAGGACCTCCGGCGGCTGTTAGACCACTATGGATGCCTGGGGCGCCGTTGCTTACACTGCCTAAGAGGAGAGACACCCAGCACTGTATCCATATCTGGGGGGGCAGCTACAACCACCAATAGCCTCATTCCATACAAAGGGCAGTCTACCATGTGGCCTGAAGCATCAGTTGGCCCAGAGGCCGGGAAGATAAATGAAATGCAGAGTTTTCAAAGATAGTTTCTTAACTGAAACTTCAATTGTGGTTTTTCAGTCATAAACGTTTTGCAGTATTACCTTCATGCTGTTAACCTGCTTTAGTTTTGTAATTTTGTTTCCTCTCCTGGTTTAGTAAACTAGAGAGATCTTCAGCTGGGGCAGCGGCATGGTGTTGTAGGTAAGGGGTTGGACTAATACCCAAAAGGTTGCAGTTCCAGCACAACTGTTATATCTTTAGACAATTTATGATCAATGATTTTGAAGCTATGTTAATTGTTTTGATATTTCAAGTTGCTGTATCTGTTTCCTGATATGTCGATTTAAACAATGTTCTCGCTGACCTGATATGACAGGGAAAAGAAGTCTTAAACCATTCAAAAGCCATGAGGTCATACTATGATGAATACATCAAATGTCTAAGATTTTTAAAAAGGCAGAGATACAGATGATGTACACCTGTGCTGATTTTAATATTCAGAACGCAATTTTTCTGCTGCCACTCTACAAATATATTGTGTCATGATTTTAACGTGTGTAAATATAAAAAAATATATACAGTTGCTCATTGTAAAACTTTCTGCATAATTAAAACAATAAATACTTCCTTCTTTACCTTAGTTCAACTGGCATGACTAATTGAGTTCAACATTTCTAGTCCGGTATAGTCACTCTTAAAAAATCAAAGCGGTGACGTGAAATTACCCGCTTTTTCCAGACTTGTGCTTAACTGCAAAAACTTTAGTTTTTTTTTTACCAGATAATATATCATGTACACAAGGGATTTTAGCTAACTGGCCATACATTAATAATGCTGAGCACTATTTCTTTAAAAAAAACACTTACTGAATACTCTGTAGGGGAAAAAAATCACATGGCTGATTTGCACAGGAATATCTCTCATGAATGCAATTATCTTTTACATGTTCTGTAAAACCGCAGGCCTCTACCATTAATATTAGATTAATATCAATTAATAGATTCATTAATAATTCATCAATGCTAACTCAAAACAGCCAGAAAAAACACAATAATATTGGTTCTATTAAAATGGAGTTGAATGACAGCACACCTGTGTATTCTTGGCAGGTGCTATCCAGCCAGGCAAGGAAAGGTGCATGACTGGTGATTTGAGTCATCCTGTAGACTGTAAGCCAGAACCGTCCCTTGAGGGGATGAAGTCTCAGCACAGGTGGCGGACAGGGGCAGGGGGTTGCCAGCTGAGAGAATCTGAGGGGATTTGAGATTGGAGGCCAAAGAGGCAGCCTGTTTGGCTCAGAGATGGAAGGGAGATGGGGAGTTTAGCTGATGAGGGATGCGCGACGTGGCATTCCCATAGGGTTTCTGTTGGCTGAAAGGTCTGAACGGAACTGCTGGCAGGGGTCAGCAACCTCAGAGGTCAACATCTCCACTCCACAACTCTCCTTGTGGTTTCGGTGCCAAGATTATTTCTTGCTTTTGGGTGTTCATATGTTGGTTGAGGTCCATGTCAACGCTCATTTTTATGTTGACCAATACCATCCACATATCCAGGGACCATCTCCCTCACTGGGTCCACAAACAAGAAATCCCTATTTGCCTTGTGAGTTAAAAGGTCGCCACACAAAATGGTGGTCTTCCTACCATCCCAGAACGTGGAAAGCCTATGAATGAATCAGGGTACACCAATTTGTTCTAGTCAAACCTGTGCCTTTCCTGCTATTGACATTTCTCAAACATGCGGAGCATCTCTTCCCGGGGCAAAACGTTCTGTCACCATGCAGGTGCTGGGGATGATCACCAGGAGAGCTGCACCATTGGAACAGGTCCCTAATCCCAATATCATCCATAAAGGTAACTTTCCCCCTGGGGTGAGAGGTGGCTCTCTCTGCACTTGTCCAAGGAATCTTACTCTTGACTGGCTCCTACTTAAGTTTTTGGTTTAATCAAAATTGCTTAGTGTAAAATAACTCCAGTTCCACCCTCCATAGAACCAGATCAGAGGGTCCTATTCTGAAATTTAGGCCTGATTTGCATAGTACCGCTGGAACCTGCTTGAGCAAATTAAGCGCCGGACAGAGAAATTAGTAGAAGAAAGGAGTCTTTGGTTATACGTTGTGTAAATTCGTTTTTATTCATTTGACACTGAAAAACATAAACATCCTAGTTTTTTTCTTTCATTCTTTCTTTCTACATTGATTTCAATTACAAACTGCAAAATGAAAAAAAATGAAAACGATTATTTTCTGAAACTTTCACCTCAGAAAAATTTGTAAAAATTAATTAAAGTATCCTTTTAGCCGGTTCAAATGCATCTCATTTGCAATATGTCAAATAGTGCTAGTGTTTAAAGCATAAAGTGTAATATATTTTTGTATATTATATGTGTAATAAAACAAACAAACAAAAAATACAAATTTCAGTTACAAGGAGACACAAGATGTGCATATTAAATCTGCTTTCTATTTGCTTCACATAATGTATGGGCTAAAAAGGAGAACAACAAAATTATTCCGCTAATTACTTCTGTTAATGGTTGAATTCTCAGTCTCATTAGCAGTGTCTGGATCAAGCCCCAGTTAATGCAAAAAACAGAGGAAACCACTTCTTTTTGGCAGGAAATGTAAAGATAGAAAAAGGAACAAAGCTGAATTATATAAAAAAACAGCCTCCCACACTCTTGAACACCTGCAGTGCCTAACAGCATATCTTGCCTTCCCATCAGATTCATAAAACAAGATGGGGAAAAAAAAACTTGTTTTTCAATTCACATCTGACAAAATATTTTTATGTTCTCTTTGCTGTAAAAAAACAAAACCCAGAACGGTTCATGAGTCTACATAAGTCTAATGCCATATATTATGCACTTTTTGTATGCTAGAGTTTTTTTTGGTTAGAAAATAATCCCCTTTATTGTTACATTTGTCTGTTTTAACTTTATGTTAAACACTGTTGATGAGTAGGTGGTGCCTAGCAATGAAAATCACCCAATTGCAACTGAATTTGCAGACCTCAAGTTTTGCTTTGCTTCTGTCGTGTTGGCCAATAGTGCTCACGTGTGTGGGCCTTTGAATATAAGCGTGAAAGATGGTGCACTCTTATCTGTTAGCTGGGCTTAGCTAGGCTAGTGGTGGCTAGGCTAGAAACCAAACCACTTGCTGGGTCTTTAAAAAAAAAAAAAAACATTTAACAAAGATTGCCCATTCAAAGGACGATGTTCAAAAGCCAAGATGCACTTCATTTGGAAATATTCTAAAAAAGTGAAACTGTGTACTGTTGGGATAAATAAGTAAATATTTTGCAGAGAAAATATTATGCATACAAAAACAACATCACTGTCATGAAAAACATCTGCACTATGCAGGCTCTGAACCTTGTGTAAATGTTGAATCATTCAACGAGTGAAATAAATTATTTATTGAGTCTCTAACCACTTTCATTTGACAACAGGTGCCCAAAAATGCTCTGAGGAGAGAGAGTCAAGGTGCATGTCTGTACAGTAAAAATAATAGCTGTCTAATCCGTGGTCTGTTCTTTATAATTGGTTATCCGGTGTCATCACTTCTCTGTAGTTGTGGTGACAAATGGTTTGAAGATGTGGGATTTCATGTGAATTAATCCTGTAAGTGTTTTCTACTGACTCAAAATGAGATGACATGGGGAGAGGACACGAGGACAGCTCGAGGTTCACCCCACCTTTCTTTCGTTCTCTCTCAAGCCCCCACACTTTCTCCCTCTTGCCATTCTCGCCACAGATTTTGCCTTTTTCTGTGTTAACGAGCGAGTTTCGTGTGGGCCTCTGTGGGCGAGTCTCTCTGTTTGAGTCGCTGTATGTCTGATAACGGGAGGTTTCACAAGGGGATTGATGTTGTTCAGTTTCACTAAAATCCAGTTAATGACAGATCCTCTCAACCACTCATACAAGAAAACAATAGAAACAATGGCACACATCAAAGCCAGTGCCTTGCTGCCTCCCTCCCTCACCAGTCAGAATCCTATCTCCTTTTAAAAAAAGATCTCCTCGCTTTCTTTTGCACCTGCCACCTTAATCATCATGGAAACCCATACATGAACCACTGTTGTACTCAGTCTCACCTCAAATACATTTATAATTACCCCTCAAAGGATAAACTGTTTTGGTTCCATGTCGGGACTGAGGATGCTTCTTTCCTCTTTAGTGGACACTCTACTCTCCTGTTCAGTCTTTCATTTCAATAATATGCAAGAGTTTAACTTTTGTATCTTGTTATATAAGCTATGGTCCATTACTTGTATCTGTACAGAGTATAGAATTTTGTTTTATTTTAATTTAATTTTTCTTGTCTAGACATTGTAGCTTGATATCTAAAATTGTGCTTTTCCCCCTCAAATGAAGGCACTTATGTACATTTATCAGTATAAGAGCATCTGCAAAATGACTAAAATGTAAATGTAAATGGGTAAGAGTCCTTAAAGATGCGAATAGCAATTTTCTACAGCCACTGCAGGGCTGAAGATGTACCTGAAATTAAAGAGTGAATTGAAGCGCGCAAGTCTCCCCAGAAATTGCTAAGAATTCATTAATTGGAAGGGAAATCAAATTCTGTAAGAGATGCTTTCAGAAATAACAATTACCAAACCCTCTGGCATAACGGCAGATGGAACCAGAGGGAATGAGCAGCTTATTGTTAGCCTCCGGTGGGTAGACTGTTTCTACAATGTGCACGAAGACACAGCTGGCATTTATAAGGGCAAGCTCATGATGGAGCTACCGGCATGGGTGAGCATGTGAGTGGTGTCGCAGCAAAAACGAAAAAAAAAAAAAGAAAAAACGATTTTCTGAAGTCAGAAAATCCAATGGCTCTGTATGTGCCCTGCATGTTACATTGTTTCGAATCTCTGCCATCACACCCAGTATGCAATGCTGTAGATTTTGTCACTGAATCTTCAAAACGATAAGCAGGTAAAAAAAAGTTGAGTATTCAAACACTCTTAATTATTAAGTCATTGTGTCCAACCAGGTCAACTGTGAGTGCACCTGCCCTTCAAGCAGTTTTGAAATATTTTAGAGTTCTGTGGATTGAACTTGACTAATGAACATGAAGGGTGAATGGTGAACACAGGGCAAATAGTCAGTTTTCATAAATGGAGAAATATCCAACACTTTTTGGTGAACGAGCTATGCAATTTTTCACTTTAAAGGTAGTTCTGTTTAGGAAATTTAACTAGCCTCTGAAACAATAGAGGTATACTCAATGTATCAAATAACAGAAGAATCTTTTAGTTTAATTTAATGACAGTGTGCTTCATCAACAGATCTAACAGACACACCAGTCTATGAGAAAAAAAATCTCGACTAGATGCCAGTGCCAAGCCACGCTGTATTTTCGTTATCAGTATTATGAATGATTAGATCAATTAACAGCAGAAGTGGCCAGAAGACTCGATGGCGTTTACAATTCTCCGTGAAAATAATCTCCAAAGAGATCAAGAGACATAATTCCTCTTGAAATACAAGTGGCTATGTTACCTGATTTGATCAAAGCTTTACTGTCCAAAAATACCAAATTTAAAAAAATAATATCCAATAAAGTTTTCTGAGATGGAAAAACTCCTAAGAATCAATTTGACTGTTCCAATTATGAGTGTAACAGCAGAACTGACATTTTCAGCGGTGTAACGTGTGAAGGAATTTCTTTAGTAAAAATTTTTAGTTTTCTAGTTTTTTTTAGTTTTCAGTAGGCCAGACAGCAAACATACCCCAAAATTCCAGTACATTACACAACTGACAAAAAAAAAACACATCTCAGACTCACCCACTGATTCACACACCTCTCCTAAAGTCCCTTGAGTGTAAATGTGCAATAGCATTGACTCTTACGTGAGAATCTGGGTAGTGAAGAAAAATGGTGCCCTACATGTCCTGTAGATGGCGCACATTGGTAACTCTAGTTTTGCATTCTTCTACACGTGCAGCCCTGTGGCTTTCTTGGTTCTGAAATGATCACAAAAGACTTGGTATTTTTCAAATATTAAAGTAAAACAATAAATAAGCTGAAAAACCCTTTATGAGGAAAACAAAAAATAAACATAAACACAATCAGCACTCATCACACTCGTTCGCCGGGTTTAATTTCATTAATTCACTCATTCATTCGTTCATTCATTGAGTCTCCGCCACAGCCTTTTAGCTCCACTCTCTTACCTCCAGCTTTCTTTAGCTTCCTATTTATACTGATGAATAAATACTATTATCACTGCCCCCCTTCCCTGGAAGAGAGTTTTTTAGCCCCCATTCCATATATATATATATATATATATATGTGTGTGTGTGTATATGTATATGTGTGTGTTCTAGAGCATCGTGAGATTCATCCAACCATTTTTCTGGTGAAACCTGTGGACGACCTGGAACAGACTGGTTGATAACCAGGAACAGTGTGGAGAGACTGTGGACAGCCGGTGTGGGCCGCATCTTCTCTGAGGAGGAAAACCAAAGCGAGCTACAGATCTCCAAATGGACACACAGGGAGCAGGAACTGGGTCAGCGCAGCACCTGGGAGCCACTCCTGAAGGAAGTCCAAGATAATTGAGCAGTCCAGGAACATTTCCTTGCTAAGCGTTGAAGGGAAGATTTCCATAGGTATTGTGACGAGGCGTTGGGCAGATTTCCTACATCGACACAAAAGGGTGATAAATTTTAATCGTATTTCCTTTGTTACTATATTAATTATTTCAGTACGTTTTGTATAAGATGTTTTGATGGGAAAAAACCAAAACTAATTAGACAAAAGATATATACTAAGAGTCTAAAGTAAGAGAACCAAAAGTGTCCGATAAGAACAGAAAATGCCCGAGAAGACATGTAATAAGTAAATAGCTACTGAGGTCATCTGAAAGAGTGGGAGCCACCACTTTGGTAATTTTGGATTTTGTTTAATTAGGATTGAAACAGAAGAAATAGAGCTGGGTTTTGAGGGTTAGAACACTAATGTCCCCATTTCATCAGTTTAATTAGGCCATCAGTGGTAGGGAAACCCTCCAGGAGTAATACATTGCTATTTATTATCTATTATAATTGCTTTTGTTGAATATAGAAGAAAAGGCAATTCCTATATGCACTCTGAGTAAAGGGGAGAGGGAATCACTGGAACAACATAAAGAGAGAGGGCAAAGTATAAAAGGGTGAAATAGGTCATTTCAACAAGTGATACTTTCAGAAACACAGTGGCGTAATCAAAATGAACAGGGGAATTTCAAAAAAAAAAATTCAGATTTTGAACTGACAATAGATACAATCGATAATTCAGATACTGTGACATGGAACAGAACGTGGGTGACAAGAAACACTCTACCCGCTCTGTCACCTAGCTGACACTTAAGACTTATTATTGAATATAGAATGAGCCCACAGAATGTGGCACAGATCACCTTTTTGCGATCCTATCCACCGTATCTGCAAAACTTAATATAGATTCATGCAGTGCCAAATAAAAGGAATGTAGACATTTCAGACAAAATGATCTTCTCTTTAAAAAGACACGTGGCAGTTGTTCTTCAACATGGGAGCAAGTTTATTAACGTGCTTTAAGACTGTGGAGTTTTTAGTGCACCCCCCATCTGGGCAGCGTTTCCATTTCCTCCCAAAGTCCAGCCCACCCCCAACCCTCCCCCCAAAAAGGAGAGAAATGAACAAATACAACAATAAGTAAAAGTCACCTAATAAAAGAGGAAATAAATCACATGGCAACATATGCAAATAATTAACACATCCCTAGTGGGATGACCAAACAAAGCACATGTGGTTCAATATATTCAATAAGGAGTGCCACAGAAAAACCAATGATCAAAAGCAAAAATCATGCCAATCCACAATAAACCATTTACTATTGGGTAGTAGGAAATGAGAACGTTACTCATGGTATTGTAATAAGCACGTTTGGGCCTTGCTATGGGGTCTAGATTTTCTGGTGACATTGGTCATTGTGAGATGTTTCACGCGGGAGACGAGTCCTTTTTTGATTAGAAAGACATGCCTCACAATGTAAAATTAGCCTTTTTAGCATTGACTTGCAAATAGCTCTGAAGCTGTATTTTATTACAGTGTTTGTCTTTTTTTTAAATAGTAATTAAATTGTGAACTGAAAACTAAAAAAGGGAAGTTTTTGTGAGAAATAACAAGCAACCAAATACAGAACATCGAGAGAGCAATTTCTTAACTATTGAATTAAGAACAACATCAGTTATTTTAAGAGAGTCTCCTTAGGAATACAAACAATGTGTCTCAAATAGAATAAATCAAATGGTTTTGTGTTACCGGGGTGTTTTGCCCGGAAGTTCCATACACAGGCTGTGAGTTGACAAATCAAACACTAGGGGTCAGCATAACTACTTGATTTGACCGGCAGTTGTGTTTGAGTGATCTCACATAGCAACCCCTGGTGTTGTGGCTATGACACTGTAAATCCAGGTTCAATGCCACTCATGAGCCGCCTCTGACTGGTTTAAACAATCACGATAGTTTATGAACCAGTGCAACTCTGGACATATCTGCCACAACTGCCATTTCCTAAGGTCAACTTCTTTGAACACTGAGTATGCATATTAAAGGATCTGATACAACCGAGCAATAAAACAAATTGGGTTTTGGCATATTGTCATGTTCTACTGTGTTAATTAAAAAGGAAATTGACTGCGGGAAGGGTGTGAAAACCCAATCTACCATGTGCGAAAACCCAATCTGCCATCTGTGTCCAATGTTCAAGGACATGGGTTGATGCCCATGGCAACAGATCGTTTTGCAGAACTCATGACTGAAACAGCTGGATTCGGTGGTCTTGTTAGAGAAAATAGTGCCTGTCTTGCAGAATACGCCTGTGAGCATTTTAAAAGGCAGAGTAATGCATACATCACTGGCTCTAATAAATTCCAGTCTTTCTTTTCTGTTTTTTACTTTACGCTATTCTTATATTAATACCATTCACCCCCATCCCACATTGTCCCAAAATGCACCACTCCAAGCTGCATCACAGATGGTTTGGTTCATGATGTGCGTGTGCGTGTATGTGTGCGTGATATATTAGGCACATGAAGTGACATTACCTGTTAATGTCTCCTGCATGTGGAGCTTGGAGCTGTGCCTCAGACTACCTGTTTTATTGACCACCGGCAGAAGCATTCACCTGCACCCTCACAACAGAGCAACCCTGTCTGGTTCTCCCATCATCCTCTTGTCGTTGACAGCATGCCAGGGGACGAGGGGTCATGCAGTCTGAGTCCATGGCCAGACACTGTCAGGGGGATTGTTCGCATCTTAAAAACAGAAAAACCAAAAGCTCAATCTGTGCGTTTCCCCCCCGTACGTACCCACACCCCCAGCCTGGGCTCTCAGCATCTCATCTCTGTAATTGATCCCAGATTGGACATTAGTGTTGCCGCAGGCGAATCATATCGTTTTTATCTTTCAGACAGACCTTCTACTGCTTCCAGATGGGAGAACAACTGCAGGGTTCAAGTTTGTTTTTCAAAACATTTTGATGCTTTAAAGCCTCCATCGGGGTGGAATAGACCCCCAGTTGCATCAAACATGACACACACGAGACCAGGCGTTCTCAGTGGGGAGCAATGACCGGGGGAGTGGGGTGCGGTTAGAGACGGGAGCTGAAGTTTACTTTCTGCTCTACTCGAAGCATCACCAAAAATAACTTCTCTACCCATTAGAATGCCTGTGTGTGTTTGTCTATTCATGCCCCCCCTCCACACACACACACACTGAAGGCTGGTTATTGTTGTGCGGTTTTAGACACTGTCGCAAGACATGCTTTCCACTGAGGCTACAGATGGGGGCCCTTTGGTCCCGTGTATTCGCATGCTCGTTGAGCCGAAAGTTGTTGTACAAGGGAAAATGTATCTAAGCACCGGAACAGTTGTGTTACAAATAATGGATTCAATTTTTGAATCATTTTTATTTAAAGCATTTTCTTCCAGACTTAACAATACATCTCTCTATAAATAGATAAATATAGAAATGTCCTTTTTTCCTTGTTACCTCAATCGAACCCTGGGTTCAGTTCCTGAGGTGCGGTCAGTGTGTGTTGTGGATTTGTTGTGGTTGCGTTTTCACACGTACTTCAGCCAAGGAACATTGTTGATGGCCCAAAGACAACAATAGAGGTCTCTTGCAAAAACCAGGCAATGCTGTCATTTAAAAGAGAATGACAGTTCTCCTCTTTTTCGCATAGACCTTATACAGACACATCGTGGCTTCTCAGTGTCATGGGACCAATGCCAATCTCCAGATCCACTACCCAAGCACAAGAAGCGCACTGAGGTAAAAGGATAAGTACATCATTTATTAAGTTTAAATAAAGTCACATTTTAAATAGAACAGTTTGTATAATTTTCTTGCGAGTGGGCTTTGTAAACATGTATTACATGTAAACGATGGTTACCCCAATTGATCCCTTTGCGATCTCACTACCCTCAACTGTACTCGCTGCCCCAGAACTGAAAGCTGCACTGGGAAAGTTTTACTTCAATCCATGCCCGACAGGATTCAACAGACAGCAAGCGTGCCTAGTGAAATTTGCACATAATATGTGATATACTACACCCCACTGCAAAAAGTGTGTCTACTGTGCCCCTTCCTCTGGCCCCTCTACCAGACACCAGACAGTCTAAGACAAAAAGCAAAAACAGAACTGTTTTTCAGGATTTTTTAATGTAGTTTTAAAGCTGTCCAGGACATCACCAAAATATTCAGTGAGGTGGGGGCTAGATAGAGAGAAATTTACAAAGAAGATTAAGAGGTATCATATGGCAATCTGCCTCGCGTTTTCTGCTTCAGGACAGACTTGATCTTGAGAGTGTTCACAGTGTTGCATCGATCTCAGTCCATTTTGGTAGAGCTTTTGTTGGCCCATACATAGATAATCTCTGGTGGGGGGGTGTTCTGGAGCTAACAGCTTTGTTAGAGACTGTAAAACCATGGAATCTGAGATATGTTGAGAGATTCTCGAGATTCTCTCTTCCCCTCGAGATATCACCTGCTCAATTCCGCATCTGAGAATGCACGCTTGTCTCGTTGTGGAGAGTGCCGTGAAGCCTCCTGGACGGATGCAGAGAAGGGCTGGAGCGGGGGAGGGCGGTCACGGCTGTGCAAACGGGAGCTGCTCCCCGCTCCCTGAAGGACAGTGGCGGGGCCGTGCAGAGTACATAAACGCTCCACGCTACATTTGGAGCCAAAGCCTTTCCACATGTTGTTTGTCGAAGGCCTCTGAAGTGCTTAAGCCCTGATCCCTGCCTGCTATCTTTTCCAGGTCAGTTCGTCCAGAGCTTAACACACTCCAATCCCCATCCCCCCCACCCCTCCACCGTCAACCCTGTTCTGAGGGAAGAAATATATTTGATTGGTCATTAGAAGCATGATCAATGAATGACGCAACCCAATCAAAGCCACCCCCCCAAATCCCTGCGCCTACACCAGCGTCAGCAGGACAGCCTCAGTAAAGTTTGTTCTTGTGCATGAACCACTCGGTCAAGAACCAACCCTCTGCCAAGGTGAAACTAAGTTTAGCTCATACATAACCATGCCAAAAGACGTAAACTGGGGCAACCGTGTCAAACCTTGACCCCATCACTGGCAGGCCTCAAACCCAGTATGTCACAAACAATCCGAGTGTTTCAGCAGAATGGAAAGCCTTAAATATTTTACAACATAGGCCATGATGGCAGAAGCTACTGCAGGCCAAAAGCATCCCTAAGGGTTAGAAATGGTGAAACCAACAAGAAAGTTTCTGGCACATATAACCAGTTATTTGTTGAAATCCTGTTTTTGTCTTTAGCATTTTGAGTACTGGGTGTAGACAATACACCGCTGTTGAAATGGTTGAGTGATAATGTATCCGTCAGATGAGAATAAACTGAATTTCAGTTGTCTAACGGAAAAGCTTTTATCTTTTTCAGCTTGATGTTATGACCATCGTATTAAAATTGGTAAATGGGGTTGAGGAAAGACAGCCCATTATATATAAGTTATTATTGCTAATAATATATACGACTGTTCATTCACATTGATTGCATGTCCCCTGATATTTGTGTTTTTTTAAGGGACTTTTACAGAAAAGAGGTGTGGTTACAGTGACTATGCTTATCTACGCATGTGTTTATGGTGTGTGTCTGTGTGCATGCATGTGTGTTGGGTAGGCAATGTCATTACATAAAAGCGTAACGTGAGAGACTCATGAATGAATTCAGGGGTACGATCAGTTTTCACCCCTTCGGCAGCGTGTTTGGTACTGCTAGGGACGGAAACACAATCTACCTTGGATTGATTGTAACAGTGCTTTTCAATTATTCAGACAAGGGCGATACCAGAAGTAGTTCTTGCATATTTGTGCACCTGAGATTGTTCTCTTGTTTTCGATTGGGATCAAACTAAATAATGATGGAATGAATTCCCTTTCTGCTGGCCAATATGGCCTCGTGCCCTCTGCTGTGTCTCCTGAGAGCTGGCTCCTGATGCTTTTGTGTTCGTATTGGTGACCTGGTAGGGAGTTAGGAAGGTCACGTGTCAGTGCATGGAAAAGCACGGGTGAGATAGATGTGGAGTATTATGGCGGCTGGGGAGTGAGGGACTGTGAGGTGATTAATGACAGTGGGCCCAAAAGTGAAGTCCAGCCCTACACTCTGAAAGTCTGACAGATTGGTGATGATGGAGCAGATTTGAAATCAACTCTGTACCTCCTTGGCCCTTTAATATCCCCCCCCAAATCCCTGATCACCATGTGTGGTCTCTGACAGAACGGCCAATGAAAGAAAGAGGGAGGAGTCTTACACTCGGGCCTACACTATTGCCTCGCTGCTTCTCGTCCTCCATGACTAGAAACCAAATTGAGACAGTCTGTTCCCCGCTGATCAAAACTCATCAAAACATGCAGGCAACAAAGGCCGTCTGCCATAAAAACGTCATTATTGTGGTTAATAAATGGCGTAACCCTGAACAATTTACTTGCTGAGAAAATTAAAAGAATTTGGTTATTAAATAGATGATCTATGAGTTCAAAGGCCTGTCTTCCAAGAGAAGTAATCGGGCAACCCCTGAAAGGCCCTCCAGCAGCCAAGAGCCTCTCATATCTGGTTGTAGCTGTGAAGGTGGTGTTACCATAATCTTTATGATTCAACTTCACTTAGTACCAATAACTATAGATTTCATGTTTTCAATGTTTTAAAACAGGCTCCAACAAATTACATTTATTATGCTCTCTCCAAATGTTGCAGCCAATGATTGGTGGGGACTTTAATATGAGTGAAGAGAGGGATTGTGGTCCAACTAAAAAGGTTTATCAATATTGGGTTTAAATAGGTTTGCCCTGCATGTTGCAGATCCATGATTTAGCCCTAGTGATTTGTCTTGGGATAGACATTAAAAACTTGATTATATTCTCAAATAATCCAGCACTCTCTGACCACTTCCTTATTATGTTTGATAATAACCCTCCCTATATACTAGTTTCACTAGATTGCTGCTTGTGACAGTATAGAATATAAAACTATCCTTCTTAACAGGCTTGAAGCGTATGTAAGTATACAAAGTTTGGCTCTCTCCTGGATTAAATTTTTCAGCATAAATAGTGATTTCTCAGATTTGTCTGCGGTTTAGTATGGTGTTCCCCATAATGCTCAGTTTTAGGCTGCCTTTATACCTCCTTATACATGCTACCTCTTGGCAGCAATCAGAAACATAAACATCAATTTGTACTGTTGACAGATGACACGCTGCCATATTCATTAGTGAAAACAGGCCAGGATCTTTTAATTTTCATGCTGGAATTATCCTCAAATTACAGAAACAGTGGATGTCTTCTACTTTCTGTAAAAAATTCTGACAAAATAAGTATAAAATTCTGACAGAATTGATCCCCTTGGGTCAAAAACGCCTCCATACAAAACCCACACATTTTTCACTACAAATGTGAATTGGATAGTTTACTTGTTAACGACCTTGGGGTCACCACAGTCCCAGATCTCAGCTTTGGATTATACGGCTAGAGCAGCCTTCTTCCTCCTGGAAAATAGCATGATGATCAGGATGCAAAGAAAAATGGATTCCATGCTTTTGTCACATCCAGACTCTGTAATGCTCTGTTATTAAGTTGCCTGAATACTACCAAGTAATGCTCTGCAATTTATTCAAGACACTGAAGCTAGGATCATAACAAGATGCAGATGTAAAACAGTATGATCGTATGACACCATTCTGGGCAAAATCCAAATTTTGGAAATCTGCTTATGACTTTTTACATAACTGTATTCAACAGCCTTTTCATTTTATGAGTATATTAAATAAGATTCTTAGAACAAGATTCTTGGTTCCAGCCCTATAGTCATTACACTAGCTGCCAAAATAGCGGGCTGACTTTTGCTAAAATACAAGGCTGTGAATGGGTTGTCACCCACATATCTTATAGTCCCTTCCACCCCGCCCAACTCATGAGAAGCTAGCTATTTATTTGTGCCAAGAATATCAAAACAGAGCCCCCCCAAATAGCATAGAAAATTATGTTAGGAAGTCAGAAGAAGTCTCTAGCTTTAAGGTGAGATAAGAAATCTACATATTTGGTCTGAAATATAGTCATCAATGGGATTGGTGGATTATGCGATGTGGCTTTAGGGTTTTCTGGTGCTAAAACCTATTCCTGCTTTAGCTGTTTTTCTTTAGGCTATCATGCGGGATATCATGGGGAGGCAGGGTTTGATTGATAACTCATGAAAGCAAGTAGGCCAATATGCTGAGTTAGCATTACATGTTCGCTAGTAGGGTGTGGCTATAACATATTACACTCATTGCACAGATAAACCAGTAGCAAGCTGTGTCCGTGGAGTCCCTGGCACTCTTTTTTGTCTTTCCTCACAGTTCTCTCTCCCCTCTTTGAGAACTTCTGTTGATAAAGGGCATGAACCACTCAGCTCTGGCCCAGTCCAAAGCATGCATTCCAGGCTTGTTGTTCCTAATATTGGTGCACCCAACCCCTGCTTCAAGAGGTCTTCTCAAACTTACCGGACCAGAAATGGAAGTCATAATTCTTTATTGCCAATGGTAGTGACAGCAATCATGGGCTATGAGATCAACCCTACTTCCTTATGTCTGAATGCAGGACACCCTATACCTTAGGTCACACAACATACGGCCTAGTCAGCCAGAGGAATTATTATGTTATTTAATTACACATACTGCATAACAATAAACAAGCCATGCAGAAAATAAAAGTTTTAAAAGTTAAAAAAAAACTATGTTATGCTATAAAATACTGTAGATGCTGCATTACAAACTGAAAAAAACATTCTTTGTACTGACAGAAATAAATGCTAACTGCAACATCACATTCTTCGCATGTCCAGTATTTTTTATTTCCTAGCAAGTCGTTAAATTTAAATATTACAGACATTGACTTTTAATATATGTAATTGAAGTCTATAATTAACTGCTATATCGTATATTTAATTAAATATTTAAAATATGTTATAAACATGTAATACATGTGGTTTACTCATTAAAATCGGCTTAGCTTCTTTCATAACAAAAGAATGTTGTTCAGCATGTTGCAACAATTTAGCTGTAAAAATGCAATACCAAAAATAAAATTTGATTGATTGATTAGTCACGGAAATTTGAATGGAATGTGTGGCCTCCAATGCTCCAGCCATATGCCGGATTTGGCAATCCATACATTATACTCTAAGCAATAACATGAACCGCAACCACTGACCTATTGAACACCAAGGAACTCTGAGTTGGGAGTTTCTCATTGCAGATCAGCATTCCCATCGCTGGGCTGATTGTCCTGTGCCTGACTGCATCGCATTGCTTCCTGTGCCATCTCGGCCTCCTTCTCTAATGTCCTGCCAACACCGAGTGGGTCAAGCTGTGCCCCCTCTGGGGCCGGCCTGCATGCTGGGGGAAAAGGACAGCGCACCTGACAGCGTTTATGGACCTCAGAGGAACCAGATAAGGCCCAAAGTCATGATCGCAAACCTCCCCTCTCCCCAGCCTCAAAGCCACTGTTGGTAAAACTAAAACAGACTGAGGGTTTTGTCCTTGCGTGCTCAGGACTTGGGGAACCTGCGCGCCCCCTGTGGAGCCCGGTTTGTTACAGCAGATGTTCTCCGTTCCTCGCCTGGAGAACGTTAAGTATGGGAGTTTACGTGCGCTGTTTCACCAGGAAAGAATTTGGTCCGCCTGCCTGCACCGTCTTCACCAGCTCTCCTATTCCTGCTAATTACAGAGCAGCTGGGTTTTTGCCTTGAGCTTTTTTTTTTTTAATACGGTTTCTCGGAACATCGTTTATGTCAATTTGTTGCCAAAAAAAATTTGTGTTCAACCCATTTCGTGGTTGTTGTTTTTTTACAACTTGTCTTTGTCCTTTAGCCTCACACAACAATTATATTATATTCTGTATTCACACAAAAAAATTGTGAAACATTGGATTGTTGACATTTGGGCCAATTTTTGCATTAACAATGATATCTATTTCGGTCACCGTTTAGTTGAATGCCCAGATTACATTTGTTCCAAACCATTTTCAATATTTCACCACAAGAGACGGTAGATTTAAATGAAAAACAGCTTGTAGTTCATAAACAAGCAGTCAAACAAGTACTTGGTCATAATTTATTGGTGTGCTTGGCCAAATGTCGAGTTACGTACTGGACAGAAGAATAGACCCCATCCTATTCTTCTGTCCTGCATTTTGGGAAGAAAATAAAAAAGGGAACCAGGCCTCTCTTTTGCGATTTTCTTTCAGCCACAGCTTTGAATCTGAGCTCCCACACCACCCACACTCCCAATACTTCCCTTGCAGATCAAGTTGTTCATTTCTTGTTGTTTGTTCTTTATTGCATCTGTCAATCCTCCAGCTAGGTTTTATAAATAGCAGTGCTCCAGAAAAAAACGAACGCTAACTAAGTCCCTGCTAATTAAAGCCTTCTTCTGTAATGACCTGGATGGAGAGCAGGCCTGGCGTGCAGCAGGGCAGGATGAGGCGTTTGCCAGGAGACGGTGCCGGAGATGGGGGCATGCAATAGCAGTGGGAGTGCATGGGTGGAGGCACAGTTTTACTAGCTCGGAGAGATGTGGTTTAGCACGTCGTAGGTCTGAAGGCCTTCCAGGCTTATACTTATGGACTTTTTATTTGCTCGACATTTTACTTGAACGATCATCGGTAAGACGATACAGTGGAGATATGGCTCAGATATGGCACAAAGCTGCCAACATAAGCCATCCTAAAACTGTTACTGAGATGCAAAGCAAAGGATTTTATTGATTAAAGGACGATGTGTTATTATTTTGTGTAATATTATTATCGTCGCTGTTGTTGTTATAAAGAAGAAGAGGATACTATTGATACTCATGTCAGATTTACTCATGGCTTCCAAGAAACCTGCTCAGTATCCTGTCGACATCTGGTTGCGATACCTTCTGGTGGCCATGTACTGTATATAGGGCATTCCTCTTCCTACTGTGGCTAAGCAATTGTAGGAATGGGTTACCCAAAAAAAGTCAGAGCTGCTCACATTCAAAAGCAGGCGAGATAACTATCTCTTTATACTCTGCATTGACACGATGAAGCCGGAAGTTTCCTTTTAGAAAACATTTATGTATATTTACAACCCTTGTTGAACTGTTGCTATATTTGAGTGACTTAAAAAAAGAATTCTGGTTAAATAAATTATTATGGAACTTCTGTTCATGTTTATTTATTTATTTGTTTATAGGACTTTCCTTTTTGTTAGCAAATGTTTTATACCATGGTGGCCCTTTCTATCATTCTGGATAAGAATATCTGATGAACTAGTAATGCAAGTGACAAAATATTAGGGATTACAGTAATCCATGGCATTTACCATGAACCAGAGCACTCACCAAAAAACAATTTTGATAAAGAGGCAAATTACCTTGTTAAATTGTGACACAAAGGAACACCAAAAGCCAAATCTTGTATTTGAATGCCCGGGATTGTATTACAGCTAGGTAAGCGATAGCGCCTGATTCTATTTCCTCCACCCGATATCACCGTGGTAAAAGCAAAAAGACTTTCCTGTTGTGTATTTTCTGTGTTGATGTAAATGCTCAGTGTCGTAGGGCTGGAAACAGACAGAAGAAAATGAGTTCTCTTACACCAATTCCTGAAATCTCCCTCTAGTGTAGGGTTGAATTTTGGATCCTTGCGTATGTGTGTATTAGGTATACTATATTAATCCAAGCAAATAAAGTCAAATAAACTATTATTGGAAAAAAATAGTATTAAATCCTCCAAAAACAGTGGTTCTTATTTTTGAGCGTATGGCCCAAAGCCCAGAACCTAAAGCTTTTCCTATCTATCCCGCTTTACAGTCTATATCTAGATAAGCAGTTTTTTTCTTTTTTTTCCTTCTTTTTTTGGGGATTTCTGTGCAAAGGTATAGTTTGGTGTGCAAATAGTGAATGAATGTTCACTCCTACCTTGCATGTTGTGGTGCATTGCAGTTCAAACTGCAGGCCAATACAAGAAGGACTATCCATCTCGCTGTTGTCAATAATTTATGAAGCCTGTGTATCATCCCGACACTGTTCCCTGCATCTCGTTGGTCTAACCTGGGCGGAGCCGCAGAAATAGAGAGGTGTTTTCATCAATAATTCAGGCCAAATCTGTTTTGAGAATCTCCTCCGTGTTCACCTGTCTCAGTTGCTCGCTCTGTATGTGACAGGTGTGGGGAATTACATATGGGAAACCGTTTTCTATTAGTGTAAAGAACGTTCTGTTGCTTTTTAGACATCCCAACATATTTTTTTTTTCTAGAACAGGTATCAGTCTCCCAAGCACCATGGCAACATGGGGTATGGACTAGGTGGGCTGGCATATTTTTGCCTGATCTTTAGCCGACAGTTCACCATATTACAAGGTAAGATTCTGGCATACCTGGTCACTGCTGAAGTTAAATGTCAAGGACGTCTATGCTGTTTTCTCTGTAGGTGCTTTCAATCCTGTCTGTGGTGCAGGAGATTATTTTCTATTGTTGAGAAGTGTATTCTGGCGATAATCAGGCTGTTAGTTGAAGATAAGCATGAAAGTAAACTGTGGCTTTTTTGGGGGGCCTCAACACTAAGTGTTTACACTTCAGAGCAATGCAGCAGTATGTTCTGCCTGAGCTAAAGAGGATGAGAGTTTTATTCTCATGTTGGCCAGATGTCCTTTGGATGCCAGAATGTAACTGCTGGTTTATAATGTTTGAGCTTACTGACAAAAATTACCCTGAAGACGTTTACTTTTGTCTCTCCACTATTGCTAAATTACATTGACATTGACACTACAGTGACACTAGGATGTACTTTGGTAAGTAATTGTTATATAAACAGTTTAAACTTTAAAGTTAAAAAAACTGTTGACTATGTGAAAGAAAATGGCAGACCGCTTACAGACTAAATCGTTTGAACCATTGTGATTACAACAATGGTTAAAATGCTATAGACAACCTTCGTTGTTTTTAAGTTTTACCTTTAATAATGTAACTGTTCTGCTGTGTTGAGCATCATACCCAGCCAACAATGTATTTTGGGTCTCTCTTAATCTGCCTTTCTATCTTGTTTGATTGTGGCTTGAGACAATTGTTTCTAAAGCTCGTTAGTTGTGTGTCTGAGTGTATGTATGAACCAATCAGGTCCTGTGTGCTCCTAGGCTTGGAGATCCTGGATCCTGGGGAGGTAGTTTACTTCCAGACTGTAACCAAAGGTGTGGTAGACCGCTCCGTGATTCTGGAGTGTGGCCCCACCTTGCCTGATGTCTACATTTGGGGCTTCACTATGCCAGGCACCGAGAAAATCCAAGCTGTAGTCTACAATCTTGGCCAGGGCCCAAAGATCCAGAAGTTGTCCAAAATCCTGGGCGAGTTGAGCGTCATCTCAGGCACCTCCTCTGTGTTGGTTGACAAGCTGCTTTTGGCCGCACACGGTCTCTACACTTGCCAGGCCCTGTATGACACCCCTGACGGCCCCAAGCTTATCTACTACTATGTCCAGCTGCTCGTCCTGGGTAAGTAAGATTCCACACTATCCTGTTTCAAACGTGGTTCCAAACCCCTGCTGTATTTGACCATGTTTGTTTTTTCCCCCACAGTGCCAGTTTCGAAGCCATTTATTTTGCTCAGCGATGCGTCCCCAGCCGAGGGCACGCCCATGTGGATGCGCTGCGGTCTAGACAACGGCACAGGACCAATCATCTACATGTGGGAGCGTGAGAGCCGAGACGGCACGGTCACAAAAGTGGCAGAGGGTGACATCAGCCTGATCAATATCACCAGCGTGAACCGCAACCACACAGGCTGGTACAGGTGCCTGGTAACCAACGAGGTCAACCAGCAACGCAGCGACCGTATCTGGATGGACATCATCTGTTAGTGATACAGTCATTCGAGATCTCGTCTCGAGATCTCGAGACGTCTTCCTTCCCCCGCACCCTTCTTTCTCTGCACATTGTCTGTACCAAGCACAAATTCGCGAATGTATTCTCCTTTGCTGATGCATCACTTTTATGTTATCCGCATTAGAAACATGCGTGTAGGATCTCTTTTAGTCCTTTCGAGGGACACCAATTTCCTGACAAAGATCTATGTACTTTGGAAACGCAAGGTTGCTTATTGCCCAAGCACAGGCTGAAATTTTCCCTTTCACACGTGTGTTATTTTTCTCTCCAGTTGGTCCCGATGTTCCTCAGATTGCCGTCACTCCCTACTCGGTGACCGAGCGAGGGTACTCGGCACTGGAAAGGGAGACGGTGTCCCTGATGTGCCAGGCCTCTTCCAACCCCCCCAGCCAGTACGTCTGGTTCTACAACAACTCACAGGTCTACGCCGGACAGCAGTTTACCATCACCAAAATCCTTCGCATGCACACGGGCCATTACTCCTGCCTGGCCATGAACTCCTACCTGAACACCCGCTCCAAGACCACCATCACCCTCACTGTCTACTGTGAGTGTCCGCCGCCCCTGCTCCCATCCCCACCAAAGTCAACGACTCTCCATCCTCCCCTTATTTCACTATTCCTTTCACCTTTTCCTCTGCCCTCAGTCCTACTCATACTGCTTTTTTTACGTGACTCGTCACCAAATTCTGATGCCACTTGGTTACTTCCAGCACCTAATATTTCAAGGTATTCCACCCACCATACCTCATACACACAAACACACAAACACACACAGATGCACACGTACATAGCCAGTGACAAGGCGTCTAACTGCTGTCGCCGGATTTGGGATGAGCAGCAATTCTCATCCTCTCACCTGAGGAGCGTCTGGACAGGACAACGGAACTAAATGCCAGTTCTGAGACCCAAAGGTATACAGCCGGTACGACTGTCACTCTGTCATGATAAGCATTGGTGGCTGTCATGATAAGCCCACCCTTGTCATGATGTTTTTCAGTCTCCTCCCAGTTTTCTGGGCCATCGTCCATACTCCATGTGTTGGGTTGATAGATCTACTCTATATTTCTCAACATTAATTTTCAGTAGGGTTAGACCGTCTCTTTCAGAAATATCTGAAATTATTCAATTTTGATTAATATATGCATCTTAAGATGTAAGCACATAGGTTCTTTAACGCATTAGCATTATCTGATTGTATGTTCAATTTCCGATTAAAATTTATGATAAATACACTGACAAGCTAGACTGAGATGCGTCATTTAAAATTATGATGGCTGATAAATAGATAACGATAAATAATAGACAAGAAAAAATAAGCTTATAATAAAGATATAATTTGTGTACTGTAAAAATATATATTTTCTAATCAGAGTGAATTTGTTGAATTTTTTAAGACCTCAGGGGAGATTCCAGAATGTAGTACAGCCTGATTAATTAGCCCTATTGTTAGAGAGGCAGAACCCAATCAGCATGTTTCCATTGGCACCTGTATCTGCTGCTTGCTGGTACCACTTAAGTAACAAATTACAGTAATCTGATGACTCTGATAGGTTGGACTGAAATCCAGGAGTGCTTTTTCAATTTGGATGCACTGTACTCTTTATTTCCCAAGATCCTCTGCTCTCTGTTACACTATGATCCTGTTCCCACAGATCCGCCTGACGGACAGCCCACTTGCACCATTCTCCCAGCCAGGAACTACACTGACCTGGCTCTGTGGTGCTCCTGGGAAGGAGGTAACCCTCCACCATCCGTTTACTGGACCCCTAATGGCGTCAGCCCAGGAAAGGAGGAACGCTCCCTCACCAATGCCACCCGGATACAGCCTGGCGCCGAGACCGCAGATAACTCCACATTTGTCTGTCACGGCTCGCACGTAGCATCAAATGATTCCCCCACGTGTAGCGCGACAACATGTGAGTGAGCACGAATGATTGGGAACAAATTTGCGAGATAATGCACTAAATTTAAAATGTCTTCTCACAACCATAAGGAACCAGTCGTAATAACATACACATGTTTTTAAATCCATCGGTAATGTTTGAATTCCTCGGTATTGTATGACTTGCATCAGCAAAGCCAAGAGGCGCTGCCTTATCCAATATTTTCCCTGTGTTTTTAGGGCTGCCCCCTGGTGAACCCCAGTGCTTTGCCTTTGCCACACGCAACAATGAATATTTGATGCTGTCGTGCTCCTGGGAGGGGGGCTTTCCACGGGCACTGTTGTGGTGGGCCGCTAGCGACGGGGCGATGCAGGGTAGTTCAGAGGAGAATGCAAACATTCTGGTTCTCAGGTCCAATGCCACGTACAGTGGAAAGGCGTTTGTGTGCCATGCCAGGCACCCACTGTCTGCTATGAGCAGGCAGTGCATACTGAAACTGGGTAAGGATGAAAAAATAACAGAGGGAGCAATTTGTTTATATTTATCGCAACATACTTATATTACTTTATAAAGTTATAGGCATGTAAATCACCTGGGATTGTCTCAATACACCTTGTTTATAAAGCTACAGATCTTTGTATTTTGCTAGCACAATAAAAAAAACAGTCACTGATAATTATAATATTTGTTTAACTGGTAAACAATGGATTTATTTATAATTAGACGTTAACTAGGTCTATAAAGAAAACTTTTAAACAGAGTCTTATACTTTTAATGTATAAATGAATGCAGACACCGTAACAAGCATCAGTATCGAAAACTAACAACAGATGTTGTTATCCATTAAGATGGCGTAATCCCTCAATTGGCACCAATTAAATTTGAGTCCATCTCGTATATCCAATAACAAGAGTTGACCAAACCACAGCTTTGTGGGTTTTGATAGCAACATGCAAAAGGAACAAGAAAACACACAGGAAAGTTGACTTTTAAATTAGAAAAAATACCTTTAAGATTAATTAAATTAAAAAGCTATCAACCGATTTTTGTGTGCAAGCTCATGGGTAAATAATAACAGCAAAGGTATGCTGGAATGTTATCCTCCTTGCAGCAATAGCACTTCAAAGTTCTCAATGTTAGTAACTAAAAATGTTATATGGAGCTTCTGGAGTTTTTGTTTCTAAAATTTTCTAACTATGTATATATAAATACAATTATGAATCTTTTTTTTTTTTTAAGTAGCTTTTGATTGGTTTCAGCCTTGATCGATATTTTGGTTCTATTTTGCTTTCCATGTCTTCAATAAATGTTGTAAATTAGGACCAATCAGATGGAAATAAAACAGCTATTATTGAGATTGCAGCAGGTTATGATTCCGTACAAGAGGACTTTCCTGCCTCTCACTTTCTATCTAGCGTGGCCTGTTAGCCTGTTGTCCGCTGGAGCATGATTCATCCTCGGGCAGCACAGTTGATATCTCCACCCATCTCTCGCAGAGGCGCCGGTCCTGTTGACCCAGCGCAGCGTGGTGTCTGTCTACGAGGGCAGCGACGTCCAGCTCACCTGTATCCTGAAGGCCAACTACCCAGCCACCGGGATCACCTGGTACAACAACCAGAGGAAGCTGGTGTGGGACTCCCCAAAGAAGTACCTACTGCAGCAGGAAGCTGCCTGGACCAACCTGACTGTGCTCGAGACGGATGGCGGGCAGGACAGCGGCCAGTACTGGTGCTCGGCTACCAATGCTGTGGGGGGCTCCGAGATCCCCATCACGCTTCGGGTCAAAAGTAAGAAAAACAGCCTGCCCCAAATACTTGCTTGTGCCTCGATGCACCTGTTAAGCAGACAGCAAGCTCTCGCCTGCAAAAAGTGAATATAGTGTTAATATACAATTATTCAATTGGTCAAACACATAGAATATCTACTGAGTAGCCATTGTGTACTTACATGTTGTTACACACTACATTAAATATTTGTTAAAGGGCTTAATGAGTTATTATGAGAGACAGAGTTTGGGTTGTGTTATATGAGGGTACTGCATAACAAGCTTAACACAGTCCAGAGTGGTTTTACTGTAGATACAGCACTTTGGAGAATGTCCCTTTAATTACATAACCCAAATTAGATATTATATATTATAAATTTTTGTTTAGGTCTTTGTGTTATTTGGTCATTTTTCCCTTACCAGATTTTATCCCTCTGTAGTAGGATTAATGAATTTTGCCTCTGTCCCCTACATTGAACAATATGTATCTTTTTTGTCTGGCTTAGGATACCCCATTCCACCCAACGTAACAATCACTAAGCTGATGTACAATAGCCGGAAACGGATGGAGGTGGACCTGGAATGGGTGACCCACGACCTAGGTGACCTCACTGGGTTCATCGTGGAGCGTCGGCAAGCCCAAGCTTCAGGGTTCAAAACAATCATCAACAGCGTTGGCACTTGGCAGCAGGTAGCCACCGACATTAAGCCAGATATCCGCCACTCTCAGCTGGCTGGCCTGGACCCTGCCGTTATCTACGCCTTCCGCATCACGGCCCTCAATCACCGCACAATAGGAAATCCCTCTGACTTCAAGACCCCAGGTGAGACGGGCGGGTTCCAAAGGATGCTATACTTAGATTTACTCATATGCTATATACAACAGATATGGGATTTGGGATTCACTGAGTCTGTGTATAATACAATAGCCTGTCTACGCACATGCCATTAATTTTTATTTTTATCAATTAGGCTAACGCCCTACGCATAACATAACTATCTAATAATAATAATGTTATCTTGTAGAATTTTAATAGATTTAGGCCCATTCATTACAATGTCATACTTCTATGTTTTCATTATGTGACATTACAAGAAATGTCGAAAACGCAGATAAAAATCTTGTAACCACTAATCAGCAAGCTTCTAACCAGGATGCATTTCTGTTTTGTTCTCCTTTCAGGTGAAAAGCACAGTCTCAATTTGATCACCTCCCACAACCACACAACTTCACAACTCTACCTCTAAAATAATTTTGCCTTACCTGCATTATCTGTCTTCTCTTTTTATGTCTCCTCATATGATCTGCCTGTCTCCTGTGCTCAACCTGACCTTTGCCCTGTCTCAGTGGCCATTGGCTATAGTGGCTTCATTCACTAAAGACAAGATTTCAGCTCAACCTCAGAGTAATTCTTTCCCAGTTTATCCAGTTTTAACCATGATGCAAAAAAGCTTCTGCTGTATTGAGAGAGCATGCAACAGTAGTAAGTAGTCCATGTAAGAGGGTATTTTTCCTAATATGTTGGAAGAGAATGTGTTGTCAGCAATCATGACACATAAACCCCAGATATCATCAAAACAAGGATCCCATAACCTAAAATTAGAGATCAAAAAAGATCAAAGCAATCTAATTACATAACAGGACAAAGCCTGAACAGGCAGTGCCAACAGAGCATGTTATATTCAGGTAACTGTGGAGTAGACACACACTTTGGCAGCCTATAGGAAGTGTTGAGGTGGGCTGAAGTTAGCTGTGCTGTCTTTCAGCGGACCCACCCTTTAATGCATACCCCGCGGTTATCGGAGCCGCCATTGGCGGCATGATTCTGGCCACGGTATGCACCATGCTGCTCTTCATGTACATCGTCAGGAACCGAAATAACAACCCGAGTGAGTATTAAATAAGCATGTCTTTGCGAGGAAGGGCCGGGGCACGCTGCAGTAATGCACTAATACAGTGAAACGGCTGAATAGTGCCAAAGAAACTGATCTCAAACCAGTCATTGAAAAGGAAATGCTAATTCTATCACAATGCCAAAATAAAACCCAAACATGTGGCCTCACATCACCTCATTGTTGTAGTTTAACTGCTAGACTTTTCTTATGAAGTCAGTGGCAATATAATTGCTGATTATTTTGTGTGAGCCCTCAATTTTTAAACACCAACCATGCAATTTCCATCAAGAAAATGTACAACTACAACTGCAAACCAAAAACGACTAATTGTTTAACAAAACGCTGGCTTTGCAGACCACACTGGAGGTTTATTGTGATACTGAGCTGCAGTTGGGGAATCCCAGTCACAGTCAGCACTGACATGATCCAGATTTGGATCTGTGATCTCCGGCTTAAAGGGCTCAGCCAGTGCTCTGGCATACATTTTTACTCAATTCAGTGTTTATGAAACAATACTACAAGGCCTGACAGTGGTAAAGGTAAAGAATAAGCCATTGTGGCTGTTTGAATTTTAATCCCATAAATCAATGTGAACTTCAGACAAATCTGGCAATACTGACTGCCCTCCTCTCACAGCGATAAGGTGCCCGTGCCAAATAGTACAAGACATTTTTTCTTGTTTGAATGTATTTATTACCTGCATAATCATTGTGTTATCAACTTTGGCAATAAATCATTTTCCCATCAATGTTCCTTAAGAATTCTAATGCAGTTTTTCATTAGTGTAAATTAGCCGATCATTTGTAAGTATGGCTTATTTATGTACCTTGCATACTTGTTTTACCTTTGTGTGTGTACACTGGAGTGGAAATCAAAACCCGGTCTCTTACACCGCTGTACACACGGCAAAACTTCCACACACATAAAAAAAAAAAAGATTAAAATGCTGAGCGAAAGCTCAGGAAACCAATCAAACCAATCAAATTCTTGTTTTGAATCTAAGTGGTCACGTCAGGTTTTGTGGCAAACCCGAGCTCGTTCCCACGAAACGATTCACACACACAAAATTATAAGACACGGCCTTTGGATGAGGCACTTTTTAAACTTTCCTTTGGATGTGTTTCATCATTTGTTTCATCATTTGTTTTAGGTGTAGCCTTTATTTAATTCAGTTGTGTTTCTTTTTGTTTAATCAACCATGTGCGTATCAAGTAAGACAAAGTAATTGTGTTCGGTGTTTATTTTTCCAGGGCTTCACGACATGTTCTTTGGAATGTAAGTGAGACACATTATTCACACTCACGTGACTTGACAATACCTGTACCCTGCTAACCTGCACACTAGTGAATAACCATAACATCTCACCAAGGAAAGAAATTGAGAATGTAATCTGCATTATTTAGTAATAGTAGCTATTGCCGCTACTGCCACTTTAGTTGTTAGTTCATCACTGTTAAAGTGCTTGTAAAGTAAGCATGATGTATTTTGCTTATGTTTATCTCTGTGCTGACTTTTGGGTTACTGAGCCATTTAAGATTAGCAATTTGAGTACTCTTCTCAACCTTGAGAATGACCGGTAACATAGCTGAGTTCCTGCTTCCAGGCAGCACAGTCAGTCCAGGGAGAATATCAACTACCCCGAGGATGAGGTTGCCAGCGGGACAGAGAGGGAGGATAACGTTGCGGATCACGGTCCTTCCATGAGTCAAGGTACCCATCTGACTCCCTGCGTCTCCCACTGCCTGCATGCAGTCTCAGTGAGGTTGAATTCCAGGCTTGAAACTCTGTACTTCACAGCTTCCCGCTGTCACAACAAAAAAGGATTCTGCTTTCCCAGAGGTCTTTAACCTTGACGCTAATTATTTTATTCTAATAGTTCCATTTTGTGATTCTATTGTCTTTCCCCAGGACCAGCTGTTGTTTCAGCAAGCCCTATCTCCGCTGAGCAAGTTCCACCCCCAGAAGATGACAATGAGCCTGTCAATGTCACCATAACAGTAATGGCCACAGGCTGAGGATCCACTATGTATTGTGGTTTGGAATAATTAGCAAAAGGTTAAAAAAAAACAAAAAATTCATCAGATCCGAAATCTAAGAGTGATTTGTGATTTAAATGTCAATGAATGTAATTACTCATCTGACAAATTGTTTCCTGTAAATTACAATAACTCTGTAAACTGAAGTGCAAATTAAAATACAGTATGACGAGAAAGATTTACTTTAATCTTCTGCTCTGCTGCACTTTTTATGAAGACATTTATTTTTAAAAACAATTAATTGAATTTCTTGTGCTGAGTTGCAAGAAGAAAAAAGCTTTATTTAAATAATAAAATAATTTTTTAAGGGTAAATAATTCCCCTTGTTTTACGAAGTAATGGAACAACTCGATCTTAGCATGGGAAGTCGGAACATATTGCCATTTGCTATGCCCAATGCTATCACGTAGCCGGAATGGGGCGTTCCTGATCAGCTCAGCTTCTCGGCTTTTAAAAAACTATCTGAAAGTGAATAAAATATATGCTCAAAACGGTTTTCGCTCAGAAAATGTGATGATTGTAAATCATGCAGGAGCCAATTATAACAAATCACCGCCCTTAATGAAGGAGCAGGAGAGTTACATGGAGAATCAAGGATCGGCTCAACCATCAAGCTGGAGTTTTCTAACCTTCCCTGAACAAAATGCTATGTATCTCTTTTCTGAATGCACTTGAATAAAAATTATTGTTAGATGACCTTATTTCTTCTTTATCTCACAGGGGCAAAGACAAAGTTTATAATAGAGAGAAGGGGGAATGGTGTTAACAGGTCCACTCAGGTGCAGGGGGAGGAAATTCCATGATGGACAATGGGTGCCCTTGTTTCCCAAGGGCTGGTGCAGAAGTTGAAGGCAGAGAGCAGTGTGAGGGGTGGTCTGGATTGACAGACGAGGGAGGGGAAGAATCAGATCTGTTAGAGACATATATCTCTCCATCGCATAAGCAGCACTGGGCTCTTTCAGCATCTCCAGCGTTTCTTTAAAATCTTTCTTTCCACTTCCTTTTCCCTTCATTGTTTCCTCCTTTCGTTTGCCACCTAATGGCGCTGTCATCCGACCCAGTTTGAAACACAGAGGTCCCCTATAATTCACTTAATCCTCCTCCCTTCATTGACGGATAAATACCTTTCACAGAATACATCTATCATTATTCATCAATCTGTCAAGCTGAATGTGGATGAAGTTTTGGCCATTTCAAGATTTCTGCATCTCAAAACTTTATTTGTGCTCAGACCACTGAACGGAGGCAACCAGACATACAGGTCAATCCATCATAGTAGCAGGCTTCAGGCAACCAACGTGGCCCTGTTCTCTTGGTTGGGCCGATGCAAGCAATCAAACCGCACTTGCAAGGCAGACAGATGACCCCAGGGCTGCCAGACTGAGGACAAAACAGCAGCTGTGTTCCAAAAAGAGGACAGGTGGAAATGTTAATAGCAAGCCTGAATGGCAGAGAAGAAGCCTGCACTGGCCAGAAATAGCCTTCGCATACATCATCAGGGGGGTCAGAATGCTGGGCCCTCCAAGGCCTGTGAGAGGGTTTCGACCTTGGCACCCCTCATGGGCCGTCATGGCACCGCATGTCAAACTGTCACGCCACAGTCGCCAGGCCTTGCATGCTGACAGCTCTGACCAAGTCTCATTATTCTAAATCTCAGTGATCCATTGAGCTGCGTCAGCTGGCACTCAGTGCAAAAGTACACTGCTCATTCCGGGATAAAGTTAAGACAGGATGTACTGATAAAGAGGTAATCTTATTATAACTAACACTTCAAAATTACTTTTAACGCTTCAAGGGTTCACAGTAATGCCAATGTGTAAGGGAGAGCATGATGGTTGCTATCATAGTAGTCCAATTGATTAGGATCCATTGATATCTTCTAAATTCTATCCTAGTAGGGTTACACCCTTAACATCTGGGACATCAGGCCCGTCTTTGATTTTTTTTTTTATTGAAGGGGTATCAGGCTACTGATCCTTTACTGCCATACAGAAGTGCTACAGAAGTATATATCGATTTTTTAAAACTATGAAAAACAACCAATCAAATAGTTTTCTTGGGAAACAGATATTGTATGGTTTCCAGACAGGGGACTAAAAGGTGCTTTCTCCTTGGACTAAAATGGGCAACTGACCAGTTTGAAATTAATCCAGTTAGCATCCGGGCACTTTTAGTCTGGTTCTTTTGCTTTCATGGAATTTGAAAGCAAAGATGAAATGGAAAGTGGTGGTGGGTTTCCTTAACGCACGTGCCTGCTAAAATCATTGTGGACAACACGCGGTAACTAGCTTCATGGAAGACAGACACGGTGCGGTTGAAGCTATCTTCGCGCAAGAACATTTCTTCAGGCTGTGTCTTTGCTGAAATATATTAAATATTAAATATTATTTGCTTGAATTATACCCCAATATCCAAGCACAGTCCACCGTCCTACTTTTTTCTCAGTTACTACCTAGTCAAGACAGGGTTTTCTTCTACACCTTCTACACCTCTTCATACAAATGTATTGACTGAACTGTAAGTCCTGTGATTTTTCTAAATTCTGAAGATCATCATCACTGAGAGAGTAAACAAAACATTGTTATATTTGTTTTGTATGTGTTGCATACAGCTAGCTCAGTTATTCAGCCATTCGAATTCTTCACCGTTTCCCTCGAAAACTTTACACAGCTAGCAGGCATTTTTGTTAATGACAAGTTCAAACGATAAGCCTGGAACTATAAACTGAACCCGAACAATCAGGGTTTTTGTCAGCCCTTTAGAATACATAGAGTTTGTGACTGAGCACTCAACCCAACACTACTTAACACACAACTGCATACTGTGTGCATCTGATCCATCATTCCCTATGGAATTTTGTGTTTTATTTTCTTAAGAATGTTTGGTGACCCGTAATGATACCCCCAGTGACTCTAGCAATCTTAATTAAGGCATTGTAAGTAATACGATTACTTTACCCCTCTAACAGTATTGCAAAAAGTGAGACAACCAGAACCACTTACCAAATGGTGCCATTAATGTGAAATGTAACTATGCCAAGAATCAAGTCCCATAAATCCCATAAATAAGAAGTTGTTAAAACCAAGCTTTGTATCTAAACTAGTGGTTTCCGTTCCCTGGGTCGCAACCCAAACTTGGGGCCGTGGATGACTGTCGGTCATTTAGTTACTTTCACAAAAATATGCATCACAGCACCACTGATCACACACCTGATCACACCTTGATGTTGCCAGGACTTACATTGGCATCATCACTATTACATATATCAGGCCCTTTTCATTCAGTGTCGGCTAAATCTGCTTTACAAATAATCATTGAAACATATTCAACACAAAAACCGCCTTTGGCTCCTTCACGTTATATATAAAGATAGTCTTTGATCTAGCTCACATCTGTAGGTAAGGCCAAAAAGAATAAGAACAGTGAGCCCTTTATCTTCCATAGTTTTCTCTTTATATTATTAAAAAAAACTTTATACATAAAAGGGCTAAACTCCACACTGTGTGGAAAGCACAACATAGAAATAAAACAAAAAAGCATAAATAATATAAAAGACAAACAATTTCTTAAAACAGATACATTCATATGAAATATCTTACTACTACAAAAAAATAAATAAGCTGTCTACAGAGTTGTTGTTCTTTTTTTTAATATCCTCTTCCTTTTTGTGGGTTGCAGTTGTAGTTTGAGTCTCTGACTAGCTTACTCCCTCTTCAGACCACAGTCAGCTTTGTGTCTTTGTCATCACGCCATAAATTGTCCACAACCGTGCAGAAGCCGACCTCCCTCTTCCCCCGTGCCTCTTGCTCGCTGCCCTAGTTCATTTCCATTTCCGCTCTGAGAGTGTGTGTGTGTGTGTGTGTGTGTGTGTGTGTGTGTGTGTGTGTGGGTGTGTGTGAGAGAGAGAGAGCGAGAGTGAGTGAGTGAGTGATTTTCTGGGACAGGGATTCAGATCTCTGGCAGTGCTGGCTGAATGATGTCCCCCGGGTTACTGCCTGAGGAGAGCCAGCCTGCCTTATCATTACAGTCCAGTTCAGACAGAGCCAGGCTCTCCCAGCACAGCACCGGTCCATCCATTTCTTCACACTGCGGTCCCTCTCCTGTATTACACAGACAGAAAAGGGGGGCCAACATTAAAAACTATTTGCTTAGAAATCGTATATTCAATTTTGGCAACTACATCGATCCCTGGCAACGTCTAATATTACTAATAACCAACGTTAGCCAATAATATAATGTCAACTGACACTTATAACTAAACATTAGCTAGAAACGCATGATAAAACTATTTTTAAGCATAATTGTAAGATAATTGTATGCACAAACATTACAGAAGTGAAATGGAATACACAGTGATTAGCAGTAGAAAACTAAAGATAATTTGGCTAATGTTAGGCTGTAGAACTTCTAGCTGAATGTGTGATTATTTTCCAAAAACATGATCGATTAAACCAAGCACACTAGCGCAAAACTAGCTTTTTTGGCTAGTGATATCACAGCTTGCTATGCGGTAATGTTCACTGGCTAAAAAAAGTGCACCATTCTTTATATTTTACAATTATTCCCATGACAGGCTTCTGGACCAGTCAGAGATGAACGCACTGAGGGCATTTTCAGGAATTAAAACATACACTGTGGCCAACTGCCTCTTTACCAACAGCCCAGCCCAAAGGCCTCTGTGTTTTGGACAAATGTGGGCAAATGTGAAAATATGAAGTTTGTTTCAGAACAAACCTCCATTTTCTGACGTGCAATGCTGGTATTTCACTACATGACAGCAGGAATGCTGGGAGAGAGGTGGAGTCTTGTCTTGGTCTGGGTCCTCAACAGCCACACCACACTCCTCCCCCGGACACTGTTGGGCATTGTGGTTGTGACAACGTGGGGTCACATGACCCAGCGGCAGCATCTCTAGCCCCTCCGGCTGGCAGGGCACCAAGCGGTGAAGAGTCCCATTCGTGAAATTGCCGTTAGCTTTTGTGTAACACCTGGAGGAAAAGATTTGTGTTTTATGTATATTCCAAAGATTCAGGGAGATTCGTCACTATGGTTATTATCACAAATTATAGGTAGTGTCAGTATTACTATGAATAAAATGTATGCAGAGAAGTTCTGATTAGTCCTCTGTTTTTTGCTTATTACATAGGTAGGTAGAAAGTGTAATAATCCAAATATAACTAATTGTTGACAAAGAAATATTAACTCTTGTTTGTTTCCATAAAATATGACCAAAATATGGGTTTGGCTGAAAGTGTGTCAGTAGTTTTGTTCCTAAAGACTGGCATTTGATTTGTGAAGTGTTTAAAATGTATTGTGCTAGAAGCTTATAAACAAACCATCCTTAATATAATAATATTTATAATAATAAATATTTTTTCAGTTGACCCATTGACCAATCCACCAAGTTTTAACAACAAATCCAGATGTTTCTCTCTCACTCACGCATACACACACACAAATAAAATTCTCTAATTAAAAAGGGAAATTTAACATTCATGAAAAGGCTCCTCCACATGGTAAATAAACACATTTCATCAGGGCCCATCGGCTGGATTCACTCAATGTAAACTGTTAGTACTAGAGCTACTGGAGTACATAAACAGCCCCCAGTGGGTTTGAGCAGGGGCTACAGGGGGTCTGGGGGGGTTGGCTGGAGCAGGAAACAGAGTTTCGAAAGATAAGACAGGAATACGAGGAGGCAGGAAAACACATTTGCATTTAGTCAACCTCTTGGAAAAACTCCAAAATCTCCAAGAAGTTCACTTTTTAGGAACAACAATATAACCAATGGACATAAAAGTTAAAGTCACATGGTGTTTTGAATGAATGTTTTTAGACTTTGTGGTAACGAAACATTACAGAATGTGGAAGTTTTAACCAGTGTAGAAATAACAAAAAATGCCCAAAAAATAGGGCACGGACCATGTGGATTTATGTATTCAGAACGAACAAAGTCTGACGGTGAAGATGTTACCCTCTCTTACCTGTTATTATTGCAGAAGTTCTGGCAGCTCAGACAGTCAGAGGGATCTGACTGGGGCAACGACGTGTACACCCCGCCTCCCTGCCATTAAAAAGGGGTTACGGTCGGTTATTTACATTGGTAAATGGTAATCGGCGACTTGGCGCGGAGCCAGTGTGGAACTTAACCTGACCGGCAGGGGGACTCACGTTATGTGGGTGGTGGGAGTGGGAGCGCTCGTACTCCATGGTGCTATGGGGGAGGGGGCTGTCACGGCTGTGAGGGTGGGGGTGGGCGGGGCCATAGCGGGGCCCCGTGCCGTTGACCAGTGCCAGGCCGTTGTGGTGGAGGTGGGGGCAGCCGGGCGGAGGCATGGGCCCGTAGCCACCATGGACGCCGCCGTTGACGCGGCTTGTGCCCGGCAGCGTGGTGTACTCCAGCACGTGGCCATTCATCTCTGTGGGCTGGTACAGGTAACCGGGGGGGTCGTACTCTAAAGGGGAGTGAACCAAACATACATACTGAGCTCACACGAGAACAGGACCCTAAAGCTAATGCGTTCCTTTCTTATAGGTCTATAGATGAGGGGGAACCACAGTGGCTATAATCTTCATATCTTGGGTCTACCTATTTTGATTCAATACTATTGAGTGCAATAGATAGTATAAAGTAAAAAAACTTTTAGCATTAGCTGCAACTTCTTGCTAAATATTTAAGAAACAAATCAAAATGAATGAGAAAAAAAACAGTTCATCATTTGCTCATCAGTATCACTGAATACATCAGTGGTAAATGCATAAGTTAAAACCTTGTATCTCCACTAAACGCATGCCGAGATACCGGACTGACTACAAGCTCAGGGCTGGTGGTAGACTACAGTGTACGCCCCCCCTTAGCAGGTCCTGGCACTCACTGTGCATGCTGTTCTGTTGGCGGTTCCTCCAAAGACACATGGCGATGAAGGCCAGCAGGATGAGCACCATCACCCCCAACACACTCCCCACGATCAGGTAGAGCAAACCCCCCGGCGGTGTGGGTGGCTCGGGGGCATAGGGCCCAGGAGGGGTCACTGGGTTCTCATGGGGCATCCCCGAGGCAGGACGAGCTGTGAGGAGGGCAAATGACAGCACAAGGTTTAAGGACTGCTGGGCCTTTAAACACACTCCTGGGATCGCATGGTGGAAATATACAGCCCGTGTTGAACGACTTCTGTAATAACAATGCATTATCATCCGTTTTAAACTCCCTTGTGATCATTATGAATGAGCAAGTACCAAACATCATACGTCTCTCAAAAAGAGACTGTTGGGAGGGAACTGCTTTCTGCTTTTTTAGTGTGCTTTGGAATTAAACCGTGGAATCAAACCGTGTTACACCCACCATCCTCACCTTTGGTTTCACAGATCATGACGTTGCTAAAATCACTTTTCCCGCGATCGTTGAAACACTGCATCTTGATATCGTAGGACGTCTCCGGCTGGAGCTGGTTAATCAGGTGCCATTGCTGCATGCCTGTTGGGCCCATGAAATTACGTTAGCTCGTAGTATTAACTCGATGGAGTAGTCCAGCCTTGTGTACAAGTTTCTTCTGGGCTGCTTGTGACATTACTTTGTGATACTACGAAAATACATGAAAAATAACGAACCAACCAGCATGGGTGCATACACACACAAGTAGAGCATGGAACCGGTACACACTAACCCAACTGCAACCCACAGCCGTTTCATGAAAACGTGCACTTAATGAATCTGTCTGCATTGTTCTTGAACCTTAAACCACGCAATAAAAAATGGGCAGGATCTTTGCAGACTTGCAGATTTCTACAACAAGATCAAGTGGCTGAACATGGATTTCATTTGCTACTCATTCCATAGATGACTGGGGATGTACAGTGACTTCCTTGAGAAACCCTATTCCAAGAGAGATCCTGTGTTCAATATAGAACCGTTTACATTTCACTTCATTCAATTAAGTATAGCCGATGTTTAAAACATTAGCCTGAGTTTCAGACTATACACATTTTATGTATTTGTGAATATCTGTTTCTTATCCTCTTTAATACAAACATACTTTTTTGTTTAAATTGAGAGCAAGGCCTGCATCTGCCCCCTTGCCAAGAGCATACAATTTGAACAGTGAAATGTTGTTATCGACTCCTCTTAGAGATCCCAAACATATTTTGCTCCCTCACAGTAAGCAGAAATAGATAAAGAGGTTAAGAGACTGGTGTAGTGGGCCAGGGGATGAAGGGACATATAGATTTTCATTTTTGCATTTTCAGCCAAAAGAGAACGTAATCACCCCCCTTAGACTCAGTAAGTGGTTATGCCACCTTTAGCAGCAATAACAGCCACGAACACTTCCTTCAGAACATCATCACAACAATTGTGTCCCTCTCCTCCAAGCAGAATTGCGAACATGAACTGCTCATTTCAGATCTTGGCACAACTTTTCTTGAACTTCCAACTATTTTGATGTAGACTTGCGTGTTTCTGTTCATTGTCTTGCAACAGACCCCACTGCGCTTCAGCTGCAGCTCACAAACTGATGGCCTGATGTGCTCCAGTATAGTATCCTCGGATACAGAGCAGGATTCGCTGTTCCTTCAATGACGGCAAGGTGTCCAGGTCCAGCAAAGCATCCCCAAACCATGACAAGCCATGTCTGACCACTGGTATGAGGTTCTTACTGTGGAATGCTGTGTCGGAATGGAATGGTTTTGGCCAGACATAACGAGACACAAGTCGGCCAAAACATTCCACTTTTGACTCGATCGAAAACCGAAAATTGTTTCAGAACTCTTGAGGATCATTCCAGGTGCTTTTTTGGCAAACTTGAGATGAGCATTTGTGTTCTTCTTAGTGAGCAGTGGATTCCACCTTGATAATTTGCCACAAGTCTGCCCAACGTCTTTCTGAGGATGAACAATGACCTTAGTCGAGGCGAGAGAGGCCTGCAGATCCCTGGATATTAGTTCTAGGGTTCTTTGTGACTTTCTGGAAAATTGACTGCATTGCTCTTGGAGAGATTTTGGCATGATGTGAGAACTCCTAGGAGGATCCACTACTGTCCCACACTTTCTTCATTTGGACAATATGGCTCTGACTGAGAGATGCCCCAGGGCTTTAGAAATGGCCATATAACCCTTTTCAGACTGATAAGCATCATCAACTTTTTCCTAGCAGCTTTCAGGAATTTCTTTTGATTGTGGCATAATGTCATGCAGCCTCTAAAACCTGTGCGGTGACAACTTCACTTTGTTGGTAAGGGCCACAGTTGGTCTGTTTATATTGGGCAGGGCTAGCCCAAATCCGGTTTGATTGTTAACCTAAGTACAGCTTAATTGGGTTGAGTTTAATAGTGGGGGCAATGACTTCTTCACACAGGTGATTGCATATTTGATTACCTTGCACATCCACCCAATGAAAGAGGTATCAAACTTTGCTGTAATGTTTTACCTCTGATACTTCTGATACTACGACCCACAAAAAGATCTGACCAAATTCAATACGAAAATTTTTTTTTCCATGGTACTATATCACCCCTTGTGACATAGTGTGAAAAAGGCATTCAGCCAAGTTTAGCTGTAAACATTCCTGATGGCAATCTGAGCCCTATCGGCAAGGCTGGTGTAGGGTTTCAGTTCTGGGCCATTAGCGAGGGGGCCATTTATTGAAGACACATTTCATGCTTCCCTCGTTACTCGGCCGCAGTGTTCGCCGTACATCGGCCTGTGACATGACTCCCCCACATCCCTCCCCCCCCCCCCCCAGTTTGGCTGTGCATCTGTTCTCTTTGGGATACCCATGGGGTTACTTGGCCCAGGTCGGCCCATGCCCAGACCCAGACAGTCTGTCGCGGCTAGCAAACCCCGTCGAGCCACGCTGTTCCCGTTTCTCTACGCGTGGTCTGGCACAAAAATTCAATCTGATTGAATAAAGGACTAATGTTACGGGCTAGCCAGCAGACCCCCAGAGCCCTGTGAAATGGTAGACTCACCCTCCACCACATCTCTCTTGTAGTCGCTGTCGTTATCACTGTCGGTGGGTCTGTAGTAGATGTAGAATCCCTGGATGGGGGTGTTGTTGTTACTGGATGGAGTATACTGCATCAGAAGAGAACAAGAAGGCAGAGTAGGCTCAGCACATGGAGGCTTTCGTGGATGTGCCCTCCAGTCCCAGCCTGGTGCCGACGTTACAAGAGACCAAACAAATGCTCCCCCAAGATGAGGAATGGTGGAGGCATACAGACACTGAGTAAAAATAGCAAGCCCAAAAGAGTCAAAACGGAAAACTTCATGGAAAAGGCTGATAGTCTTCCTTTCCCAATCAAAGTTTTTTTCCACCCTTATCTGCTGTCTGAGAACACTTCCTCTAATCTGTACATACCGACACAAACACAGCCAGCTGATGTGCCCTGTTACAGTGCTTTGATCAAAGCTATCCAGGCCAATTAAAAGCTCGATTTAGCATCTTATGCCAGAGGCATACAAGCATTTTGTTTTAAATGACAAGTCCGTTTGACAACAACATGAGGACATTGATAAATTGTCAGTTTTCCCCACTAATGGAAAATATGTTTTGCCTCCCTCCTCTCAAATCCCGCCCCACTGGCGAATTGTTGACAGTGCACTCACAGTCCAGCGTAGTATTATCTGCGTGTCGCTGACGGCGTCCGTGGAGGAAATGTGGGGGCCAGCCACTGGGCGGGTGGAATCCGGCGGGCTGACTGCAGACACTTGATACGGCCTTGACTGGGCACTGGGGAGACTCTCGCCGTACATGTTCATGGCGACGGCGCGGAACCGGTACGAGGAGCCTGCGGCAAGAGGGATGTTTAGGATGGGACGGACAATGCACAAATGCATTGGAAAGCGCTCACACGGGCGATTTGGAACACAAAAAGCGTGCCGACAGGAACAGGGGTTCTGCAATGGTCTCACCTGGTTCCAGGTTGCGCACCTCCACAGACAGCTTGAGGGGGGAAATGTTGTCTGCAGCAGTGAGCCATTCCGCGCTGCGTCCCTGCTTCCGAAACTCAACGCGGAAGGCGGTAATGGGAGAGCCTCCATTGGCTCGTGGGATCCACGTGACATACACCGAGCTCTCGGTCGCCATGGAAATGATCGGGCGGTCTGGAGCCTCAGGCACTGTGGACAGGACAATTCAGACACTGAGTCTTTGACTGATTTTGACAGCACATCAGAGCTGTTGCAATTTACATGTCCTAACATCTACCACACTAGTTCATTTTCAATATAAGAATTTGGAAAACACAACAATGATAAACTACAGAGGAATTCCATCTACTTCTGTAATTTTATACACCATAAAACACCACCCCAGTACAATAATGTTCTTTATTACAGAAAGTAAAAACAACACCTATTATTTTTCACCTTGAGCTAAAGTGTAACTCTTTTCTTGGTGGAAAATGTAACACCCATATCTGTTCCAGGTGAGAACATCACACACTCACACAGATGGCACTGGAGCGAAAACAAACACTGTGTACTGTCCAAGCTTGCCGGAAAAAGGAATGTGTACTTACTGTCCGGGCTCTGAGCCACAGAGAGAAACAGGCAAAGGGATGCGAGAGAGGAGAGAAGAGGGTTAGTGAGGAGGCCGTGTAGGCCGGACACGTGGACACGTGGACTGAGGAGAGTGCGCAGAAGCACGCGAATGCGCAGACACAGGAGTGAACGTCAACGTGCGGCACGCACTTTTCCAGCGCTCAAGATTTGGAGCAGAACTCCCGGAGAAGAACATGCCAGCAACGCAGCGAGATAAAACAGACACTGTCCAAACATTTCTCACTGTACCACCCCGTCAAGAAGCAGTTGGCCAAGATCTGCATGGTTCCAGGGGGGGAGGATCACATTTAGCCTCCGCGCTCCTTGACTTCTACTACAAACCGGGCTTCTCACATATCCCCTTCGTTACATTGTGGTAGCCGTAGCATATTAGTGAAGTATGGATCTCGCCTCTCAAGAGAGCTTTGTGACTGGCACCTGCCTTGGATTATACGGGGGCATGGTTCCAGTGTTGTGAGGTCAGAATGGAGACACCCGATGAGAACGTACGCCCTTCCCACTACTGCAAAGCAACTGCTTCGTTTAGGAATGGGGGCGATAGCTTTCTACTCATTTTCTTACATGAAGAGTTTTTAAAACAGGTCCTTGTCAACTTATCTGGTGAAGGAAAAGGGTGCTGGTCACTTACCCCTGTCGTCTTCCGGCAGAGGCGTGGCCTTGGAGGGATTCCTGGCGACGGGCCTCTCTGTTGATGTAAAAGACATTCACTCAGTCGCTATTGTTAAACACTTTGTCGCAGCAGGAATTTCCTTGACAAACGACTGCGACTGCGGTCGTAAAAAATTAAAAACCAGCCCTAGGATAGACTTTGTTTGTTAGGGAGGACGCGAGTGTGTGTGCCCGCTCTACTGTGCTGACCTTTGCCAGTGCGGAAGGTCAGCATGGCGGGCTGCCCGTCCCCGGCTGAGCTGCGGGCCACCATCAGGACCTCGTACAGGCTTGAGGGCTCCAGCTCCGACAGGCACAGGGTCTTCTCACTGCCGGGGACTCTCACGGTGTGCCAGCTGCCCACCACGTTGCCCACGTCGTCCACCTGCAGGCGCCATAGGCACGAGTGCGTGCGCACACACAGACCCAGACAGACACACAGACACAGGCAGCGCAGCCCACAGACAGACAATACAAAACAACAGAAAGAAAAACCACACTTAGTCTGTGAGGGGGTAGCTGACTCCCATAATGACATTTCCCTGGAAGTTTGGATGGAGAAGGGTCGAGGCAGCAGTATCTGGAACAATGGCTGAGATGCGGTCACATTTTCCAGTGTCTGGGACACAATGAGACTTGCAGTTACGACGGGATAAGCAAGACTAATGACCAGGGCTGTGTCCAAGTAAAGTGTTATTAAACTAAACAGGTCTTTAGATGATCAGTTCCTCCTGAAGTACACTTATTTAACCACCGTATTTTCCAGCCGCCATTCTCAGTTTAGTTCAGCTAAAGTCTTGCTGACCTGTTGTTGCTCTATGACATTCAACATTATTTGCTTAGCGTGCCTAGCGTCTGATCCAAGGCAGCTTACAATGCTTACAGTTCAGTGACAGTGACATTAACCTTAGACTTGCAGGGGCAGCTCGGTTTCTCAGATGGAAAAAAGGGGTACAAATAATGTCCCTATGAAATTTTTAGTATTCCAGACATAAAAAATTTACATTCAAATATTTTGTGTATTTATATGCATTTAAAATTGTGTGATACGAATCAAATCCCAACGTCTTCAATGCATTGTGGGAAGTATAAATATAATCATTAAAATATTATGAACTGCCCAGCTGAGGGAAATGCAACCACATATAACAAAAAGAACACCAGGCTCATTCATCGTATTCTCTTCACCTTGCGGTATTTCACAAAGTAGGCGTTGATGGGACTGCCCCAGTCTCGCCCGGCCCTCCACTCCAAGTGGTATATGTCGGGCTTCTGCGTCTGCGGGGGGCTCATGATGATCGGAGCCTCTGGAGTGGGTAGGTCGCTCGCTCTCTCAGTGGGCGCAGGCTGGCTGCCCCCGGGCAACGCATCGCCTAAAACGGTCTCCTCTCCCTCGTCACTCTGGACGGGGGGGACTGAACGCGGATGGTCCGTGACAACATCCAGCGTGGCGCCTTCGGGAGGACCTGTCAATCACACAATCGCAGGCGAGACATTGGCTGCCAGGGAAGACAGAAAATATACTGGTCCTGATTTTATTTAAAGTACTAATCAGCAGTTTACCCCCCGACGCTTTGATTCCTTGATTGCTGTCATCTATTAAATATCAGTATCTAGTTACAGATGTTCCATTATAAATATATTTTATGAAAAAGTTAAGGCTATTTATCGCTCCAGAATAAATTGTAAGGTTGAAGTATTTATCTAATGGATCTTGGCAACGTCAATAAACAGTGGAATTTTTCAGTCTGCGACTGGTCAAATTATTCCAGAAAAATACATGTGAATGTTAGCAGATCTGTTTTTGTAAGCTCCGCATTCATTATAAAGGAAAGTCTGCAGAAAATCCCTGGAATATGACAGAAACCCGGTCCCGTAAAGGACGCGGCGAAATAAAGTGGCAACAGGAGCCAGCAGGCGGATCTGGAGAATTCCATTTAAATCATCTGGAGCCAGAATAGACCACCTGGGAAATTCTGCAAGAAGGGAACTCAATTTTTTCTTGTAGCGGTTTGGCAGTTTTTGTGTAGCTTGGTAGGCCGCATATGATCAGGCTATGAACAGAGGGACACTGGGTGTCTGTCTCCTTTGCATAGCAACTCGACTGCAAAACTTTAATCCTGAGTTCAAAATGAGATTCAAAAAAGATTTTTTTAAGCAGTCACTCTTGCCGTTACACAACGTTTGCGAGGGGAACCTGGGTCCCGATCTGGGCTATGTGCTGGAGGTTTATTTTATAAAACAAACAGCCCCGGCGCTGGTAATACAAAACTGGGCCTTGGGACGGTGGCCAGCTGCCGCGCATTCCACACACCGGCCATTAAAATACCAGAGAGACTTAAACCCCGGCACAACCTCTACCCCCACACACACCGGCCTCTCTCCTTCGCTCACTCATACCATACCCTTCAACTTCCCAACACTGCGCGACGTCAAAACCATGACCCCCACATGTTTCCCGTGAAGAAACGAATACAATAGCCAAACATCACATTACTAATGTCTGACTCAATAACTATCATTATTTATTGAGCAAGCAAAAACCTAAGGCTAATGAATATTTTATTACAGATATGAGACTTCAGTAAAGTAAAGTAAAAACTTTGCGTCAACATACCCACAGTGAGAAAGGCCTCAGTCTGCACTGAGCCCAGTTTGTTGGAGGCCTCACAGATGTACTTTCCGGCTTGGGCCCGAGTGACTGCCTGGATGTAGAGTGAGCTGCTCCCCGGCCGAGACATCGTGAGATAGGGAGGGCTGTTACCGGGGGTCCTGGCCACTGACTGCGGGGGCTGCAGCAGGTGGGCAGGATGTGTGGCGATGGGGCCGTCAGAGTTGTACCAACGTATACTGGGCAGAGGCTGACCACTGGCGTTACAGGACAAGAACACATTGTCGCCCGCCTGAAAGCTCCCATTTAGTGGTGGCGACAGAATGAAAGGTTTGGAGCCTGGACCTACAATGCAACAAAGACAGAAGAGAAGATACAGGGGATTTTTACTGCAAATCAATGTATTTTTACAATTACAATTATAATTCATTTCTGAATACAATGATGCCAAAAGTACTTATAAATTATAGTCTGGCCTTTATTATACTTTTATTTCATATTTGAGCCTTACCAAAAAACACTTATGTTTTGTGTACTAATGAGCATCTTTACAAAGGCCAGGACCAAATTTAAACTTTGACAACCAGTTAACCACCTGAATAAGACGGTGTTCAATAGCTTTTTTCTCATTTTGTTTTGAAAGCATCTTATTTCTTTTACTCATAAAAAGAAAATGCCTATAAGCAACCTTAAGGCTTTGATTTGGTTACTGTCCTAACTCTGCATTCAGGGAAGTTCAGACTTTGGTTAACCAAGACTTAACCAAAAAAAAAAGTCTGGCAACATGTTTGTATGCGTTTTGTAATTGGCCATCAGTGACAAATAAACTCGATAGCTAATCAATAATTTACAGAACGAGAAAAGTGGTACAGCTTGCGCTGACTGGATCTGACTGAGCCGGAGTGTTCGTAAATAAAACGAGGCCGTGCGATACTGACAGCTGGGTGGTCTGTCCTCCATAACGAACTTGCGCAACTACTCCTTACATTCCAGTGTCCGAGGGCTTATCCCTGACAGTATGCAGAAAGCATGCCCTCTTGGGCCAGCCAACACCAGGCAGGCAGTTCCATCTGGCATTCAAAACAAACCCCCGCTCACAAGTCAACGGATAGATAGATATTTCTGTTGGCATGTTACTTTAACCCTATACTGATTCACTGCACAGTAAATATAAGCCTAGGAGGGTGTCATCTAAATGTCCAGGGATGGTTGGAGCACATTAAATGCGACAGTGTTTTTTATCGACGGTTGCAGGTAGGCCTAATAAATACATGTGCAGTCATTAATGTAATGATCAGACCATCACGTTCAAAGGCACATACCTGATTGAACAGTGAGTGTGCCAGTTGACTGAGCTGAGCCAATCAAGTTGTCCAGCAGGCACTGGTACACTCCCTCATTCTGCTGTGTCACCGTGACGATGCGAAGGGAGGAGCCAGAGATCTGGAAGCTGGTTGAGGGGTTGATGGGATTGGAGTTGAACAACCAGGTGACATTGGGGACTGGGTTGCCCTTCGCCGTGCAGGAGAATCGCACAGACGAGCCGGAGGAGACCGTCTGATCCGTCAGGCCCCGTGCCACAGATGCAGGCTCTGGGGGAAGCGAGAGTCCCACTCAAGTACAAAGCATGGTTTTCACATACACCAACAAACGCGGCTCAACCGACGCGAGACCGCTGTGGGAGGATGTCTCTCACCGAGCACATTCACGGTGTAGTTCGCACGGACCACGTCCCCCGTCTCTGTCTGGGCCGAACACTGGTAGTTCCCTTCATCGCTCTTCTTCACAGCGGCCAGTACAAGGTTGTTGTGTAATAGGCTATGGCTAGACCCCCCCGGCAGTTTGTTTCCGTCCTTGGTCCAGCGAGTGGCTGTAGAGGGTCGTCCTGCCAGGACACACTCCAAAGTGAGCGACTGGGCCTTCATCACAGTGAGAGTCCGTGGGATATTGGGAAAGATGATCCGCACGGGGGACGTAGCATCTGCAGCTACACATGGGGAAAAGGAAGGTACACAGATCAGCCTCAACCTCAAGTAATGAGGGCAAATGCCTTTTTCATCCTGTGTTAACAATACAGGCTATTTATACACTGCATTATCAAATCCACAAATAATCCAAAACGGTTTTTTTTGTTGTTGTTTTTTGACCAGCGAGGGAGAGAATTGAGTAAAAATACCTCATTAGAAAAACAAGACCACCGCCAAATGCGCAATTAAGTAAATTACATTCAGAAAAATGTGGAACGGAGAGCGTTGGCTCCAAACTGAGACACTCCTGCTCTTTTGCGTCCTGACTCACGTTTGACAATCAGTTTAGTTCCATGAGCCTCTACCCTGGTCTCTGAGGTGAGGGGGTTGTAGGCTGCGCACTTATAAAGCCCCTGGTGGTGAAGGGATACTGAGACAATTTGAAGGTTTCCAGATGGAAGAATTAAATATTCATCTATAAAACAGAAAAAGCAAACACAAAAAAGAAACATAATTTGCAGTGTTTAATATGTCAGTGGACATGGCAGTGGACATTGTACTTTAATTTCTAAATGATTCAAAATTTTGTACAAATTAAGGCCAATACACAGCATTCACACAAACAGTTTTATATAGTAATGTCAGTTATATCTAGAGGTCTCACAGAAACCTCTAGATATAACATGTCATGCTAGCAACATTAAACCAGTGAGAGGTCGGCAAGCCCACCTGTGGACGGCTCGAGCCACTCTCCTCGCACCCGCAGGCGGGGCACGGCGGGGGGGTCACTGTGGGGCAGCTGGCACTCGATAAGGGCTGTGCTGCCTTCTTCAATGGTCAGGGTGCGCCGTCGAGACTCTGCAAACTCTGAGATACCTGCAGGGAAAGAGACACATCCGCGTGTATTGAGGTCCGTAGGCTCGCAGATTGAGAAATCCAGTCACAGTGCCCCCTAAGAACCAATTTTTTTTGTTGTGCTATTCACCTTTTGCTGCTGGATATATACGCTCAGTAAAACTGCCTGTTACGAAATGCGTGTCTCTGCAAGGCTGAGCAGAAGTGACGGGTTCAGCTCCAAGCCCCCTGCAGCAGCCCCATCTGATCCACAGGTAGGCCCCGAGCTCATTAAAGACCCAGTTGGAGAGTTGTCTGGCTGGGTGCCCAAATACAATCCGCCCGCTTCCGAGAGCCCCATCGCAAGCCCCCAGGCAGCTGAGAACACGTGTGACGCACCACATTGCTCTCCCAGCAACTTTTCTCCCCTTCCGTTTCCCAGCACCCCCGAAACCGCGGCAGTACCTGCGACGGTCACTCGAGCGAGGCGGCTGGCGATGGCTCCCGCGGCGGAGCGTGCCACACACTGGTAGTGCCCCGCCTGGCTGGACTGCAGGGAGGGAAGGGTGAGCGTGCCGGGCCGAAGGCGGACGCCAAGCGGCGAGCTAGCGTCCAGGGGCTGCCCCCGGAAGCGCCAGGACAGTCGCGCGGAGGGGGGGTGCGCCGAGCAGTGCAGGTGGACCACACCGCCTTCTCGCTGTATGGTGGAGAGGGGCTCTGAGCGGAAGGACAAGGGGGCAGCTGTCCAGGGAAAGACAAACACATGCATCAGGATTTAAAGGGCACCTAGGGCGGTCCTCTGAAATAATGATCACATCAACGATGAATCTGCATTTGGGAATGAGAAGAATTAAACCAGGAATACATGTTGGTTGCACCCGCATGCCTAGTTTAAAGTGTTTAACAAGTAAACATGTTAATGCCTCGTTAATACATGCAAACATTCAAATACTTATCTGTGGTTATAGACACCCTTGTGCAACAAAAACTTTCTGCCTCCACCTGACTGTACGCCCTCCACCTTACTTACACGAGCAGCTGACGAGCAAGACCTGGCTGAGGCAGAGGATGGTGGACAGGAGCCTCGACCCGGCGTCCATGGTGAACTTCCACCCCAGCACTCAACACAAAGGCCCTCCACCCAAATTCACCTGAAACACAGAAAAGATTACCTCAAATCTTGGCTCAAGAGGTTCAAACACAAGGTTCAAATTCGTTCTAAAAGGTCCGAATCTTGACCTTGAATCCATCTTGAAAACCCATTTTACCAAGATGGAATCCATTCGTTTAAAACATTCAGCCCAACAAACAACCCATGAACCCACGAAACTCCCCTCTACACTCATTAGTGAGCAAAAGGACACTCGGCCGACGGATAACAATACTTTATTCAATCTCAAAACTGACATTTCCTTCTAACCCGCTTACAAGAAACAAGCAGTGTTCACACGGCCTACGAGTCATGCCCCCCCCCTTTGTCAGTTTCCATTCCTCGGCTTCACCCCTGATGGACTGACAGCGGAGAGAGTGTCCCACTCTTAATATCACACTCATGTCACAGTATGTTGCCTCCTCAGTGGCTCAGCGTAGCCTGAAGCTCCGCCACAGAGGCGCGGGGAGATACAAGAGAGAACCAAAAGGAAGAAACAGAAAAGAAGTGGAAGGAGCGTAATTAGAAACATTCCTTTCGCCTTTTGAACTCTCACCAACCCCACCCCCCTCGACTCCAATCCTAACCTCCACCGCCACCACAACCACCACCACCACTACGCACACACATCTCTTCCATTATTCCACTAATAATCCAGTCTGGCTTTGATCAGTGGTTCTGATTTTGGACCAGTGTCTGAGCTTGAGGTCTATGGACAAAGGCCATCCAGCTGGGACATTCTCTCTCTCAAACACACACACACACACACTCACACATTCACACACTCACACACTCACACACTCACACACTCACACACACACACAATGACAGACACACACACACACACACACACACACACACAGATACACACAGACACACACACACACACACACACACACACAGATACACACAGACACACAGACACACACACACACACACACACAGATACACACAGACACACAGACACACACACACACATACTGGAGGTGGTGGGGGCAGGGGTAGGGAGGGGTCCTTTGTCAAATTAAAGAGAAGATGTCTGGGATGGGATCACTAGAGCTGAACTGTCCTGTGACTCTCCCAGACATTTGATTATACATTTTCTTTTTCAATCCTAAATATAGCAAACTATTCTCCTGATTCACTTATACTCTTTTTTTCTTAGCAACTCAAAGTTTAAGTCATTAAGATACTCCACAATTTCTGTTCAAAAGACTAATTCCTTTGAGTTAAGTTGCATCTTCCAAATTACAGATGAAAGAAGAGGATATTGGTCTGCAACAGTAACACATAATATTGGAGGTTCCCACACCTTTTGAGACACCATGCATCTCCTGATGGCCTCCTCAAATGTCACTAAGCTCAATGTGAGGATAACTTGCTCCCCTCCCCCTCTCCCCTCTCCTCTCCTAGGGCAACCGCAGAGGAGGACAGGGGGAGGAAATTCAGGAAATAATAAACCCACTCAGCTCCCTGCCAACATCCCCTCTCACCCAGAGTTCAGGGGTCAGGAAGCCCAGGCAAGTTGGAGGGTGTTGGAGCTGCTTCAACCAGCCCTTGGGGGTAAGGCCCAGATTTGGCATCATATGTGTAAGAGTGAGCGAACCACTTTAACTTTCCTAGCAGGCTAACTCCACACACATCACTTATAGAAGCGTCGAGTCTCCTGAGGGTGTGGAGCAGTATTCAAATGAGAATTTCCAATAAGAATATCTGATTTCCTTGAATAGCCTTCCCCCATCCCCATCGTTCAGGGTCATTTTAAAGGCTTAACACTTTTTTTAATGTATTGGTATTGGTAAGTGATGCATGCTCCCTCAGGTCTTTATCTTTGTGTTCATTAGGGTCGGCAAGCTAAATCTTTAATAGTCTGAAATAGACACCCAATGAAAACAGGCCTTCTAAAGATGATGAATCTGCCCAATGAAATGAAGCTAAAGGAGGCAGAAAGATCATAAATCACTTCAGCTTCATCCCTCCTTTAACATGCTCTCAACGTAGGCCTCATGCTAACTACTGGCTATCCTATCTTTGCTCCCCTCTGTTGTCTCCAGAACAGATCTTGATTACCACAAATAGCTTCATTCATTTGAGTGAATGAGCCGAGCCGAGAGTGTACCTGCTCTATAAACCGGCCGGTGTGTCAGAAGAAAACACAACGCTTGCAAGCCCCTGTGAAATAGTTTGCATGTATATAGGGCCCATATCTGCCTGGTTCTGACCTGGTTCAGCCTGTGGACAACTTAGCCGAACCAAACCACTCATAGGGGAATGTTTGCTCTATCGCACACAACACGCCACGACAAGCCCGCGGCGCTACCCTCATCCAGTCACCGGAGAATCTCCCGCTCTCCAGAATAATGCTATATCATTAAAATGATAATAACGGCTCCATAATAACACAGCACAAACCCATGCCTGACACCTTCAGAAAGGGAAATCAAAGCTTTCCACCCCCATGACACTTTGGTTCCCAAAGCTCATAAATTATGACTTTGCCACTCAGCACGGTGTGCGGAGATGCCTATCTCTGAAAGGGATCTAGCTTATCTGGGGGGAAAAAATAATCTTGCAAGAAGAGGAAATGGAAGGCATCATCCCTGAGTCTTTATCAATTTCTATTCTTCTGACATCCGCCGTCATGAAGCAGCCCAGAGGAGTGAGATACAGCAGGATATCTTGTATCTATCTGAAAAACGTGTATCCTGATGCAGGCTGGCAGGCAGGCCCAGTTTCCGCCAAGAAAGACACCACAGACCTTCGGAGCCTTGGCATGTTCATTCAGATCTGGGTTGTCCCACAGATATTATGATCTCCTCCGTAAATGACACATGAGTAGCCTAGAGGTGCAAATAATTAGCATGGGGCTAGAGAACTGAATTGAGGCCAGCTATTACAGAGATCAGACAATTCAGGAAGTATCAAGAGTCAAAGTTAAGCTCAATCCTGCTATATTCTCCCTCAATGGCAAAATAAAACATTGTTTTCGTGGGAGCTCTGGTCTCAGCTGTGTCTGCCCAGTTGTCAGCTGGAGGTGTTGTAACCATGTCGTTTCATATTACAATATACAAGGGCATGGGCATAATCAAATGAAGGATCCCCAGTGTAATCTCCATGGAGTTTATTCACTGGTTCAAAAGAGCAATGACGTCAGTGAGCACATTGCGCTTTATTAAAGTTCAGTCAGCCTAGCTCGTCTCAGTTCCCAAAAGCCACCTGCCATGCTACGCTAGAAAAGAAAAGAAAATCTCATTTCTTAGTATCATCTCAAAAAGGAAGGGGTGGGCGTTCCCTTTCCTAAACATCCCCAGTTCCAATTTTGCGTTCATCTTATGGTGAATGGACACCCTGCACGTGTAGGAGGATATCTGTCTAAGATGACACTATGAAATCAGAACCAGGTGCTGCGCTATGTAGCCAGTGCATAAGCAACCGGATCAGGGACCAACAGAAGAGATCATTCCTGAAGGAGCATTATGCCTACTCCAATCTTCGGCTGTTTGTTTTGATTTTTGGGAAGTCTGGCGTCCTGTCTGTGTGCTTGGGGAGAGGATTCAGAACACACTTCTGAGCTCCCGCTCCCACGATGCTCTCTCGACCGCCCTGACACCCGGCCCACCGAGCGACACCGTTTCAGACTGCATGCTGGTACTCTGCTGGCCTCATTCTCCCCCAGAGGTGACAGGTCTGCGGGGCTCTTCGGCGCTGCTCCTTGAGAGTATACGCCGCGCCCCTATCCTCCTCGGCGAATGTCAGTCTGAGGTGCAACGCGAGCCTTGAGCCGGGAGCATTAATGCACATGCACACGCACAGCCGCGGTCATCAATCTTAGCCGCCCCGCGAGAGGGATCCACGGCGGCGACACCAGAGAAAACAAACAGACCGGGAGCCCCCCCGGAGGAGGGGCGGGGTGAGCACCTGCGCCTCCCAAAAGCCTTTCTCTGCCTTTGCTTCGGGGGAATATTTGCCACCCTTTCTGTCTCTCCCAGATCCCTCTCATATTCAAAGTGAGCAGACTTCACACAGATAATGGAAATGTGACAATGCATCAAAGGCAGATGAAAATAGCTCACAGCTGGTGCTGGTGTTTCAGTCAGAAAGGGCCTGACATACACATTCAATCCGCCTGCTAAAAGGCATTGGGGCAGTTACTGTCACAGGCATCGCCCAGGCAAGAAAAGGTAACAATTGCACAGCTCCCGGGTAAACTACTTAAGCTTTGCGACTAAATATTGAGATGGCCGTCATCCAAAGAACATTAAGACCACATCGATGAAAGTCGGCTGAAGTATTGGCAGCTACAGGCGGAGGAGGGTGAGGAAGGGGAGAGGAGAGGAGAGGAGAGGAGAGGAGAGAGGGGGAATGAAAGAGAGGAACAGGAGGGAGAAAACAAAAGCGCCCGCTGGCATGCTGGTTTAATCTGATCTTGGGCCAGCCCGGTCTCACATGTTCAACCCCAACCTGTCCGCACTCGTCCCGGATCCCGCTGACAGAGGATATGCAGCAGAGACATTCCTGAGAGTCTCCACCGAAAAAGAATAAGGAAAAAAAAAAAAAAAAAGCGGGGGGGGGTCGTTTTCGAGAGAAACATTTGCCAAGCTTCGACTCACTTCCCCTGCGCTTGCCAGAGTGAAACCGGCCAATACTGTGCAAACCTCTCTCATCTGAATAAGCAATCCACCCGGCACTCTTACAATAAAATAAAATACAAATTATAAACCAACCAGAACAGAGGCAATCAAAGCGGAAAGCTCGGGTTATTGCAAAAGTGTCTTTGTGGAAATGGCATGAAATGGCTGTTAAGTGACAACCACTGTGTTCTACGTGAACACAACTGTGCAGCTGCCAGCCAAGCTGAGCAGCCTAATGAGTGAAAACAAGATATCTCTGGTTGGGATGGTTTCTTCCAGATTAAAGTCTAAGGCTATAATGAGCATGAGGGGAATCGGGACTGGGGACCCCAGCCTAAAATCCTTTGCTTTGAGTGACCCGAAAAGAGTCAAAGGTCAGCCTTAGTGTAACTAAACTATAACGATTCTCCTCCACTGATACTAGATGCTGAGGTTTTCGTTCCATGATGTCCCTTTTGAATTCACAGAAGAGTGCACGGCAACTCAGATAAAAGGATTACAAGCTGGAGATGCCTTCACAAACGATCTTCTGCCTCCAGCCAACAGCTGGCGCATATGTGCGGTCAGTCGGTGGACAGGAAGTACCCTATACGATACGAGAGGTATGACGCTGCTGTGCCGCGGGATAATAACCCGGGGAGGAATGAGAAACGCAGAAGCCCGGGAGCACACAAGGAACCATACGAAAGCGCTGTTTACCAAGAACACACACACCCTGAAAGTGCCAGGAATGACACCCCGGGAGACAGAACTAAATCCAGCCCAAGGCTTATTGGCCAAGGACACAAACGCGCCATATTGAGAGCAGGGAGAATGAGCGAGAGGGTGAGTGGCAGTACTGTAAATAAGAATGTTAATTGGAGATTTTCCTTTTGTTTTCCAGAGAATACTTTGGTAGTGGTGGGGGGGGTTTGCGGAGTTCTTCCCATGGGTTTTGAAGACTGGGATTAACTATCGGAGAGAGACTTAATAGCCTTAGACACTAGAAACCCTTCCTGGATCTGGTTCTCTAGACGTCATCGCCACAAATGGGAACTTACAAACATACGTGCCCATTACTTAACATACTGTTATTCTCCATTCCAGGAGCCCCTACAGCTTGTAACACAATGCTCAAAGAGAAGATTATGCTAGCAGGGAAGAAAAGGAAAACTAAGAATGAAGGTCTGCCTGGAGACAGTCCGTGCGCTGATGTTCAAATGATACGCAGTGAGCGTCTATGTGGGCTTCACTACTGAAAGCAGACAGGATCTGCAGTACAGCACCTAAAACCACACACAAACAGACAGGAGGGTGTTTAGCATGAGCATTCCAGGTTCCAAAGGTATCTAAAGCAAAGACCTAAAACATTGCGGCTGAAAAACATAATGGTTTACGGTGCATGGACAACTGCCACTGTCTTATTATGGCTTTTTTCCAGCACAAAGACAGCCAACAGGGTCTACAAAGCATCCAGGTGTGTGGTTCTCGGCATACCCATGAATCCTGGGCAACTCCAGAGAGGTCAGCCGACTACAAAACTACAGAGTCGTGCACAGGATCGACATGGCAACTCCACTCCATACGGCATTCTTTTCCCTGCAGCAGAGCGCACTGCACGTCATCGCGGCTGCCAGGGCCTCCTGGATTCCATCACTCCACAGCATCTCCACAGCAACCTTGCCGGACAAACGGACAACACGCCCTCTGCTCATTCTCAACTCAGACAGAGTTTTGGCCTTGTTCCAGACAAATGTTCAAAGTTTGAGGCGTGAATACGAATAATTTGATTGCAAAACATGTTTTCAACGCCCCATACTAGCAGCAACAACAAAAAAACGGACACCGTGAAATTCTCATGTACATTGACACGCAAGCAAAAGGTCTATAAAAGTTCATAAATCAAATTCCAAACTGAATGTTCCCTACTTGCCTATGTCTGTGTTGTGTACCATCTAAGAATAACACTCATGCTCCTGGTCAAAAGCAGCACCCAGCCTACTCCAGATTTATATGAAGGGCCATAATCACAAACAGCAACAGAATTGCCAAAATGGGACCAGCCAAACCTCACACTAGATTCATGGTCTCTGTTTCTTTGTTTGTTTTCAGCTAAACTGAACCACAGTTTGCCGTAGTTGGGCAGCAGTTCTTTAGGTGCAGGACATGGAACCAGGAAGGGCACTGCTGTTATACACTTGACTAATATATTCAATCCAAATTGCTTTTATGCAGCTGTTATAATGGATTTTAAAAATCTGAACTAATAAGTAGAATATATGTGAGCAGAGTAATTCCATAGACCAAAATCAATCAGCAATCAGCTGCTAACTACTAAATACACCATAGGCTGGCTTGATAAAATATACCTGTGGCAATGTTACCCAATAAGTTTAACACTGCATCATGGGCAGCTCAACCGTTTGACTTCAAACATTCCTACATTGTACTTGAACAAACAGGGTAGTTTCACAACTGAAAGGCCACCATACAGTTTTTAAAATCATTACCAAATCAGTCACCATCAGCTTTTCTAGGTTATCACTCTGGAGACGGGATGGCTAAAATAAAGGTCACTGTACATTTGCGTTTTCAGAACTCTGCATTTTTCTGGTTTGGATAAAAAAATAAACCTCTTAGGTTACCATGTGGCTTCGACTGGAGACAGCACTTTCCCTGTTATAAGGCCAATGACTATACCTGCCTCATTGCCTCGTACAGCCAATTTGTGAGCTAGCAGGTATACCTTGCAGTGACGTGACTCTCTCATGGCCCGCCAAACAGCGCATTCTTACTGAGCAACAAATCTTTCAGAGTAGGCTTACCTATAGCATACATGGAAGAGAAGAACATGATTGAAACAGGGTTGATGTCTGTTTCCCAGCGCTGGAGCAAAACATTTAATTTATTTATTTTTAAAATGAGAGCAAAGATTAGACTAAAAATGCTCCACAACTCTCTCCCCTTTCCAAGGGAGCTGCAGAGTTCAGAGTGGACAAGTTTAGCTCCAAATCTTCCCTTAGGGTGGGGTTTTGCCGTCTGATTAATGGAGTTTCTAAATGAAGACAGTGGGAAAATGTCTTGTCAGCGTTCGCTCAGCAAAAACAGGAAAAATTCATGTTTCGATGGGAAAGAAAGTACCAAATAAAAGCCCCCCTCACAATGTCCCGGGGCGAATATTGTATTCTCAATTTTGATTCCATGTACTTAAGTCTAATGGAGTGTAAAGAATAAAAATCATAAAGAATGCATGTTTCCTGCTTTCTTAATGCTTTGACATTCTTCTGAACTTCCACGGTGGCCTTTCAGCAGCAAAGCCCTTCAATTGTTATTTAAATTTCTAGTCAGTATTTGAGGCATATAGGCTCCGATGGATTCTCTAACAGTGTCACGCTGATTGGTCCGGGATCGCACCCACTTGGACAAAAGCAAAAATCTAAATCTAAATCTATCGTATTTACTTTCAAGCGTCTCTTATGAATATGAATAATGAATATGTTTTCTGGGGAAACAAAAAAAGTTCACCACATCTCCCACATTCTGCGGCTCAGGGTGGACTATCTGTTTCCGCTGCTTCTTGGTTTAAACAAATTCATTTTTTTTTTAAACATAAAAATGATAGTTTTAAAATATGGCTTGTTGAAACACCCTACAGACACAAACACTAATATCACTTTCAACACTGAGAGTACCTTGTACTCTCTGCTCTCCTCAGCTGTGTTGTATGACCATGGCTTATACTTCTTTGCAGTCTATTTAGCCTAAATGTCCACTGTCAAATCATAAACAATACAGCACTTGTATTTAGAAAAGCAGGTTGTCACAAAGCATAGGACAACAATTATCTGTTTTAAAAGATATCTTAAATATAACTGTAAAAAAAGGTTGGATTAAACTCATATAAGATACAATAATTAAATAAGAATACGGTCCATGGTTTTAGAAAATATTTAATAGCATATCATGTTCTTTTGACTTCAGGATAATACTCAGCTGGTCTTGAACAAAGCCAATTACAAATCATTGCAGTTTCATCTGCCGATGATGGAGGTGGAGATGCTAGAAGACATTTGTGGCATTTACCGTTTACTGATACAGAGGATATTGGTGGGAATTATCACCATAAGATATATCTCACTGTGCATACCAGCCAAAGTAAAAAAGATCAGTATAAAAAATCTTATACATTTTATCTGCTTAGCAAACAGTTTTAATAACAGTGACTTACACAGCCTGCAACTTCCACATCCACCAGCTTATATAGCTGGATATTTACAGAAGAAATTCAGGTCAAGTATCTTGCCCATGGATCCATGGGAACTTGACCCGGCAACCTGTCGGTTACCAGCATGACACCTTAACCACTACTCCACCAGCAGCCCTATTTCTGGTGTTTACATATCAACATGCAAAACCAAAGAGAGAAAGTTATATGCTCTGTGCATACATTACATCTATCTATAGTAATGACCAGAAATTACAAAAATATACATGACACTCGGAAATAGGCTTTATTCGACCACAAGTGAGTTTCTCTCTGTGCACAGCAGACTGGCAAGACAGAGAGAAGTCTGTCTACCTAATGCAGCTCGGCAACCTGGTCAGAAGATGCAGTTTTTAACCTGGGGTATTTTTAATGAGAATAATTAAACATCATAAAATATACAACATACACAAAAGCACTCACTGATGCATCAATATCCTAAATCTAAATATTTACATGAGAAATCCTAAGGGTGGGAAAAGTATTCAAACAAATATCAATTTTTTACATGTATTCTAAGACAAAAATAAAATACCTGTTTTCATCAGAAATGGTAATTGAGCAATCTCCACAATAAAAGGTATGTATTCCACGTTGTATGTAGCTACATGACGCAGCCTGCTATGATTCAAGTGACAAAAGGCCTGTCTTTTTCCCCTTGATTTTGGTTTTTCATTATTTTCTGTTTGACTGTAAAGTGAACAACCCAAGGGTGCATCTATTTCAATTCCATAAAGACTCCTGAACACGTGTTGAGAACTAAATGTTGATTGAAATGTCTTTATTGCTTGGTATTTGTTAGTTATGAAAAGGGCTGAACTACTGCCGTAAGCAGCCATTAAAACAAGGTCGGTTGTGTATAATGAACAGCGCAATCTACGTACATTAGGTGTCTTCGTAAAAGGAAAACGATGGGCATTTCCTGTCCTGTAAACCACAGGAAAAGAAAACCAAGTTGGAAGGCAATGATTATTCTCAAAGACTTTATTCCTGTTAAATACAAAGTACAATTATACAAACAATCTCTTTATTTGTTTTTATTTATTATTATAATTGCATGTGTAAATAATATTATTTATGAGAACGAAGTGAGGAATTTTCTGCTAAAGCATGCACTTTGTGTGGCGTGGGCATGACAAAGACAAACACAGATATTTTGGTCCAGCGGTTAATACCTAATTCCAATGGCCCGTGTGGATACAGTCATCACAGACCATCTTCATCTGGCCGAATGACAAAGGAAGATAAAGGAAAATACAGCAGTTCTGTTACGTTTTTGCTAGGATGGTTATTTACCAACCGGTGATCCCAGGACAAATGGAATCAAATTATTTAATCACTGGGTACCTCAAAAAGTAGGGTCATGGACTTATAAAGTCATATAAAGTTTGCCTTATTCTAATTTCTTAAAACATTGATAAGCATAATAAACATTTAGTGTACAGTAATGTTAGATGCTGATGTCTTTTTAGTATAGAAGACATTTTATTTAATTAATGCGTGATAAACGCTTAGGCTGGGACCAAATCTAAATTTTGACGACCGAAATGCTGTATTTAATATCATTTTCTTGTTTTTATACCCATCTTATTTTTTCCACTCATAAAACAAAAAAGCTATCAAATAGAGTTATGGAAGTTTTGATTAGGTCCCAGCCTTAATTAGCTATTATGGCATGTTGAACACTGAACATTAAAAAGGGACTATAGCACCAAGCAGGACTGGACAGACAGTTATGTTTACATATAAAGTTAAGTGTCTTCAAGGATCAGATTTAATAACAGAAATTAATAAGAGTCATTTTAAATTGCACACGTACTTTTGTGATACATGAACATCCAAACAAGTGCAACTCACTTCTTTCTGGTTTGCCAAATCAAGCAACTGAAAGATTGCAGATGGTACAGAATGCTGCAGCAAGAGTATTGACAAGAGCTAAGAGGCGCCTATCGATTTTATAACAGATTTTAAGATCCATCTACCAGTTTTTAAAGCATAGAACAGACCTGCCATCAGATTACCAGCCATATCACAGTCTAAGTGCAAACCTGCTATGTGTTGCTGAAGTAACACATTAGAGAAACGGCCTTCTGTATTTACGCCCTGGGGCTCCTTGTATCATTTTTGCTTGTTTTTATTTTATTGTTATGTCTTACTTGTACATTACTTTTACTCTCTTTTTACCATTTCATTATATATTTGACTAAGTCCTTTTATTTAAACTGTGTCAAATCCTTTGAGCTGCGAAATGTATGAAAAGTCTAATACAGAAAGTTCTTATTATTAATACTTGATGCAATGCAAACTCCTTGTTTACAAATGTTGGTAAATCTGAACCCTACAGTCTGCAACTGAGATACTTTCCAGGCATTTAATCTTCCACTCCACATGGCACCTCTGTTATCAATGTATCACTACAAATGGTGACAATTGTTCTTCTTCGCCGAATAAAATATGCGGGAAAGACTAACACGTGGGATTCCAGAGCTTCTGATCTGGGAACAGTGACATCGCCCACCAAAGATCAATATTCTATTGCCTGGAAGTCACAGCTAGATTTACAATCGACACATCTGCAACGGGAGTTTGGGAATCTTCTCGACAAAATTGAGGAGTGAGTTCCCACTACTATAGAAACAGATATTAGACCTATGAGTTATTTTGAATAGTTAGATAAGCAGTTGCAGTCTAACCATGACAACCGTTTGCCAATTGGGGCGCTGGAAAAATGTAATACGTCCATAACCAAAAAAAAAAAACACATACAGCGATATTTATATACATAAATATTAAAAACACATGAAAATAAAAACAGGCTTGTGTAGCTTTCACATTTCGGGAGGTTATGTGTCTACCCTCTCCAGTATACCACTTTCAAATGTCTACAGTGGCCAACAGCTGATCCTTTAATAGTAATAATATTGATGATTGCAGCCAAAAACCAGATAAACAACCAAACCGCACTGTAATTAAACTGATGCGTTTGCTTTCATCCTGTCCAACCCAGAGCTGAGTTTAGCTGCTACACATCTGCGCAGCAGAGGAGCCAGGCCAATGACGCTCACAGTTTACCCAGAGATGGGCCACACTCTTTTTACATCCAGGGACACAAATACAAAATAATCACTGCTTGCATTCTGTCGTACCATAAATTACAAACACCAAAAAAACAACAACTACCAGAGCACACACAGCAAACTTGTCAAGTTGCACTTTTGTCAAAAATAAAACCTTAAATTGTAGATCTTGTCGACATTTGAAATAGACAGTGTTATTATTTTTGTTACCTGCAAAAAAAAGTACAGTGTGATCACCTTTTATCACCACCAATTGCCTTTCATTAAAAATCGTTCAATTTGAACATTTACGGTTACTAAATAATCGCCTATTCCTCATTCCCCTAGTGAATCACGTGACGCAAAAAGCTATTATGCGCATACATATCAATGCATGCACTCACATTTAAATTGCTCCGCTTAGCATACCTCCATCAACAGGCACATGTGTTTGTCATTAGCCAGGGCAGCCTAATCGGCCAAACATTATTCTAGCATGCTTAATGGCGAGGCGGCGTTTTGCTCAGGACTGAGTGATCAATGCTGGGACAACGGTGATTTATTAAGGCCACTCCCACTTTTAAACTTTGTCGTTCCATTTCATGGAAAACGTTCATAACACGCGGCCTTGCGTCTAGCACACAGTAGTTCCAAGGGAAGATTCCCAAATTCCCTCTATTTACCTCTGATGAATTTTATACTTAATACCAAAAATAGTTTTCATTTTTATCAAAATATGACGGCAGTGTCTCTATGGTAAATGTCCTAAAAAGTGCAAAATATATTTTTTAAATGTAAAATTATTTGTACAGGTACTCAAATGGCTCAATATAACCCTGAATATTCTTCCCGTTTTAAAATTTTCCTATTACTCTTTAAACCATAAAAACTTGGAAATTGATGTTCTAGTAGACACAAGCAGATCTAACATATTTTGGATACAAGTACAGAAGTTCAATGCCAAAAGAATAATGTGTTATGCACACAGTGTTAAATGCTTTTTAAAAACCTAATGTTTTTCCTAATGAAAATTATTTCTAATTTACTGCTGTAAAAGAAGACACCTCCAACCAACTGAACACTGTCGCAAACTCCTACTACAAAAGCTAAATGGCTTTCATACCAAAAACAAACTTCCAGATTTGGAATGGGGACCAAATAAACCACAATAAAACAGAGTATATAATATTCTCAGACCCAAATAATTCTGTTGCTATGGACATATTTTTTGTTACAAATAACTCAGACAGAAAGATGCCCACAAGTTGGAAAACATCAACTCTATTTCCCATCAAAATTGATATTTTTACTTTGAGATATACATTTGTATTTGCAACAAAATTTTAGGGCAGTCCTAATTGGCGGCTTTATTCTTTTTAAAAACAAATAGTCATATTCACAGTCTTGGCAAAATGCATCATCTGTATGATTTAGGAGCCAAAGAAATTGTGTGATTAGTTCCCTAATTAAGACTCTCCAAAAATCTCATAAAGAATAGGGGCGTCCAATTCAGCTTCCCAGAGAAAAAGATTTTGGTAAGACAATAATGACAATTAAACAACATGCACACGCTTCTAGCCAGTAAATAAACAGCAGCTTTTCAAATGTTTCATATTAATATGAACTTTCTCATAATTATTTGCTCTAGAGTTTTACCAATGTGAGTACATAACTTCTAAGACAATGCCCCGAATAAATAGACTCTTTTTTTTGTGCCATATTTGAATTATTTAGCTACTTTTAAAAAACAGTACAAAGAACTGGTTTGATTGTTAGCTTTAAAATGTTTAGTATTATCTAGGCAGCGCCCTGTTCAGGAGAATAACAAATAAATATAGTATCACCATATCACAACCCATAGCCATGTCTGAAGTGTAGTTGTAATGCAAAATGAATACAGAGATAAATGTTTGACAGTCCTTTCTGCTGAAAACAAGATTATGAAAGACTAGGCAATAGTATTTTGGGGACTAAATATTGAGGTTAGGACGTTTAGAATTATACCTAATAATAGCAAATGAAATGTATTTCCAAAGGGAGACGGTAGGCAAATAACCATGTTTACCAAATATACAGCACAGACACTTTTAGAAGACTTTTTAAAACTGTGGAGTTAAGAGGATGCTTTATTATGATTTCGATACTAATTTAGTACACTGTCTCTCCTTAGTCAACCCTATTTAAAGTTTAATATATTGACACATTTTCAGGACAGACTTAACCCGTACATGCTATACCCAGGTACTATGAACGAGCATAGGAACCGTCATGTCTCAAAACTGTCAAAATGAGGAATATAAACAATATTCTTTGTGTTGGGATGTGAAGCATGTCAGCATGTCACCAATATCTCTAAATGAAGAGCAAATATATTGGTTTAACTTAAAGAATTCAGTTTCGGTACAATATGACAGAGGTCTTCTCTGAGTCTCAGTTTGCCTTTTTAACTTATCATACAAATTAATTAAACTTAAATATGAAAGGGAACATGCATCTTTATCTTAGGAAATCCTAATGTCGGTGTGTCAATAGCATCAATAACATTGTAACTATATGTTAAATAGTCTATTCCTTATTCCTAGTTTACATATTAAGTAACGGCATGGACCAAATCATCCCCATTGTGGGCCTTAACGCCGGCCAGGCAACGGTGTAAACACTGTCATGGCAGCATCTCTGATCGGTTCATCCTTCAGATAAATCTAAACTTTGTATTTCTCCAACTCTCCATTTACACATGAAAAGACTATAGCTACTGACAGCAGAGAAGTCTACAGTAAAGGTGGGGATGAAAAAATTACATAAATCTATCGTTCTGCATGCTCTCCTTTCACACCAAAACGGCGAGTTGCCCTTCTTTGCTGCGAATTACATGAATTTGTCAAATAGCGTGTATCAGGCACAGTGAAACCCCAATCTACTCCGTTTATTCACGTAGCTGCGATTACAACCAGTTGCCCAACGATAAAGGTGGACATAATACTTTTATTAACTAACTGTTAAACGTTGTCATGTCGATAGAAACTAAATTCCAATTGTTCATACTACGGATACAGGTACACTACAAGTAGTTAAACTTTATTTGACACAATACAGTTGTTAAAACAAAGAGGTCGCCGTGTTCTTGCTAAAATTAATCAAATGGTAGCCTGATGTTATAAACGTGCCATATTCAAGATTCAAGTTTGGAGATACATTAACAATTCATCCAACACTCTGTTAAAGATGATTGAAATGAAATGACAACCCCAGCTTAATAGCTTCGTGGACCACATGACTCAAATAAGTTTTTTTTGTTTTGTTGTGTTTGTTTTTTTGTACTAACACAATTACTTTCATTGTACTAAAAAATATAACATACCGCGTTCAATATTAAGGTTCCCAATGGACAGAAAAGCGACATCTTAGCTAAGCAACTATACGGTACCTCTCTCCGGGACAAAAAAAAAAACTTCGAGTGGAGCCGCTAAGTTCCAGCTGAATCACAGTTTTGGCTTGAACAAAACAAATACTTACACGTGGTTACAAATAAACATATGTACAAATATAAAACACAAGGTTTCAAAAAAGCTCATTATTCCTCTATATGTGCACATGTTGGGTTCTGTTTCTGCTCTGACATTGAATCCCCGGTCCCTTTCCCTTTTCTTACCTCTCTCACAGGAGGCTAAGACTTGCGCCGAGACTGGCGAACTGGAGGGTGAAAGCATTCTTACGGTAACAAATCCGAACGGGTCCCTCCATTACATACAAGCGTAAAATTCAAGAATATATATTTAACAAAATACAAAGTAAAAGTTATATTCTGCTCGCTTATGATCAGTTCTAGACGTTTTCGTGACTTTGAATGCCACAGCGCACTAAGTACAAATAACTTTCAGTCGCGTGTGGCTAAATGTTCTTGCTCGCTCTCGCTCTCTCTCGCTCTCTCTTTCTCTCTCTCTCTCTCTCTCGCTCTCTCTCTCGCTCTCTCTCTCTCTCTCTCTCTCTCTCTCTCTCTCACACACACACACACACACTCGCCCAAGAAAGTATCGTGTTGCTCAGCAAATCAAGGCAGCGGCGCGTAACTTACCGAGGCAAACTATGAGTGTTTCACAGCTAATGGACTAAAAAATGGAAATGCTAACAAACTGTCAGTCAATAGGTTGTTGAACCACCTCATGCAGCCAGGTTGGACATGGGTTCATCAAGGAACCTAGTATCTGCATGAATGTAGGTATGATGGCTAAAACTGTTAAACTGAGGCACCTCTCCGGACAGACTCAAAAATCCTCTGTATGAGAGTTTTGGTAAAAACTGCAAAATATGATGATGCTTTCTATTGCTCAGGACTATGTTGTATAATGCAACATCAACTCTGCCTCCTAATGAAATGAGCGGACCCAGAAAATGTGCCAACATCATCATAGGACTACCTGAATGTTTTACTTTTGGAACCTGACTCCGGGTCTAGAGTTCCTTCAGTTTTCAGTCCTAGTCCATGAAGATATATAAAAAAAAATATGATGTCTGGCCATTTAATTATGCTTAATTTCTTAGGTCAACCCTTCCGTGACCAACATTAAACTTGGCACACAGTTTGTGTGACATTCTCTTGCATTACTGTGCAGGGTAATGCTTATTTGCTCTTCGTCGCTTTTCAATGATAATCTTTCCTTATTATCATCCCGCTGACATGTAGACAGTTCCTCGTGACACGTTAATCATTTACCCAGCCTTTTTCTCCAAAGAGCCCTCCAAAAAAGTCTAGGCAGAGTTAATTCATATATGCACAATGACAGGTCTGCTGGGTAGATCTGCTAATTTCACACTTCATATTCTTTTTAGACTTTTTTATAACCTTTGTACACTGGTATTTTAGCTCAGTATATACATAAATATAAAATATTATAGCAAACTTTACTGAAAAAAAAAAAACGAAAAAAATACCTCACATCAATTTAAGAAAAAATTTTTACCAGAATTTTGGTACTGGAGAAATTTGTGGTAGGAGAGAAAAGACGATGGCTAATAAATGTTTTCTGTTTTAAACTTTTCTCATAGCAATAGATATGAAGTTCTGTATTGGTAACCCGTAACCTCATATTATAATCCCACCAGTGGGTATAATCCCACCAGTTTTTTATGGTTTATTAAACCATTAAAGTTGGTCAATTCATTTAAAAAATATTTAGATACTTGGGCTCTAAAGTTAATATATATGAAGCAACGTTTAAAGGCTGTGTAGATGTCCTGCAATCTTGGTTAGTTTTGTCTTCAGGGTCAACAGAGGTCGGCTAGTTAAGTATTCAGTAGTCAATACAATGTGCATGCTACAGGGTATGTTGGGCTGGGCATGGGTAAGTGTGAAACAGTCATCTGTTCAGGGCATGGGGGTGTGTAAATACTGTAATCATCTTTTCTCCAGCAATCATTCGCTTCAGAGTCAACAGCCCTCAGCTCTGTTGACACACAGCCCACTCTGAGTCATGGAGCAGGTGCTGGTCACCATCAAATACCTATTGTGGGTGAAACGTGTAATCCCGAAAAGTCCTCTACATTATTGTGGCAGTGGTGCCATGGATAAAGCAAGGCCAGATGCGTGGAGAGACGTGCATGGTTCTGCCGTGGCATGGGGGTGGTGGACACTGGGGTAGATGTTGGCGCTGGAGGTGTTGGCATTCGTGTTAGTGATGTTGTTTTTCCTCAGTCCTGAGTCATCGCTATCTTGGCAGTGCCTAGTTATTCAAACGCTACTGAGAGCGCTTCTGTGGCCAATGTGTCCTGAGCAGGCCAGCTCCCTCCCCCTCCAAGATTTTAATTGCACTGCTCTGCACGCCCCATTCCCGGGGCTTTAAAATAACAAGCAGGGTGGGAGGAACGGAGGAGAACCTTGCTCCGTCCAGGCAGTGTAAAGCAAAATGAAGCGCAGGCTCAGTGTTAATATGTGGTTAGCTCTTTCTTTGCTGACACTGATCCAGTGATTCTATGCTGGACTCACAAAGAACATATGAATTTGGTTTTCCAAAGTGTTAACACATCGCAGGAGACTAAATAGGCATTTGTTTAATATAAAAGTGTAAAAAGGTCTTTTTAATTTTAATGTTTCTTTTATGAGGCTCTGTTAATAGAGGGTGTGTGTGAATGTGGCGTCACAATGATCTAACCAGGCTGCAGTTCTCCACCTTATCTTATGCATTCTACAATTCTGACAGTCACTTACAGAGAGTGCAAAAGGGTACTTCTCGATGTTTCCGTGTTTTCTTCCTCTGTGGTGCACACCACAAGGGTTTAGAACCGCACGACGCCGAGAACCATCCAAGCGACTTTCTCTGCCTGTTAAACCTGGTAAACCTAGACGTTCCCATCAATACCTATCTTTTGTGCTTCGTGCAAGAGTGCCAGAGCCTGTACAATGCCGCAAAGAGGTAAGACAAGTGTTGCACAGCATGTTGAGGGTGTGGCCTTCAACCCGTTAGCAAGGTGTTTTCATGTCCGCCTTTAGGCCTCCTATCTGCTTTTCTTACATTCCTCTACCTTCTGGAGTCCTCACAATTCAATTCTGTTAAGAAGCAAAGCTCTTTTTCTCCAGCAGAGATGTGTGTGTGTGTGTGTGTGTGTGT
>JAOYSI010022562.1:0-26484 GCA_025775065.1 Hiodon alosoides | reverse complement strand
CTTCACCGCGGCTCCAAAAACCCCCCTCCCCACCCCCCCCCCCGACCCGCGCACCCAACTGTCATCCGCCCCCATGGATTGTAACCCCACCCCCCCCCCCCCCCCCCCACACAATTAACATTAAGCCATCTGTGCTCTTCTCAGCAGCTCGGGGGGACGTGTGTGTTTTCATCTGTGATGACTTAGATCTTAAACTTATATCAGCAAAAGCGCTTTGTCCAGAAGTAAGCCAGGTGCAGTGTCCCACTATCTTTTTGCCACGCCTCTCTGTGTCCGTTAAAGCCTGATGCCTTTTGGAAAGCGCGACAAAAGGACGGGGGCAGAGATCAATGCAAAAGGATGTGTCTGTTAATCTGAATCGATGTTAGACTGATCCCGCCACGCTCTTCATCCTGACCGTCGGCGGATCAAAGGACCCCCTTCCGGTGATGGCCCAGTGCATTAACTGTTGAACCGCTCAGAGTCACTCGTTTAAGGCCTCCGGACAATGCAGACAGGAGAAAACGTGGCCATTCCTTCCCTCAAATTCCAACCGTTAGAGCAGCGGCTTCACAACCACCTGATGGCTGTGACTGATTAGCCAGTGGTGAAAAAGCACCGTGTATACAGTATGGTCTTTAAGGAACAGCGTGCCCCAGTGATTTTGACAAACGGCTGGGTTTTCCCAGATTCAAACTCAAACGGCGGAAACACATCACTCATTGGCTAAGCTCCATAAGACAGGAGATGATGGACTGGGGCGCCCAACCATGCACCCATATGACAGTCAGTCAGTCACAGGAAGGCGGGCTCAGTGATTACCACAGCCACGGAAAGGAAAGGAAAGGAAAGCCAACCGTCTGCGTCGTCAAGCTCAACGGTTTTACGCCATTAACCACAGGAATGGCCGTGTCATCTCAGCAGACCTCGGGTGTTTTTGCAGTCATTTCATTTCACCTGGAAGTCCAAAGCTAAATATCTCACTATATAACCTTTGTGGATACTTAAATAGTGTAAAAAGTTATTAACGGGCTGACAAAACAAACGACAAAGCAAATACGGCCACAATTACGTTCCACTGAGACAGCCGGTACCAGCTCTCAGAAAGATACTAGGATGTTTTTGTTTTTTACAATCTATTTCATGTCACGGGTTTGATGCACTTGGGACTAAAATAAACGGCGGCACGTTGATGCAATTTCATGTCCAGCAACTTAAACCTAAATTACCCCAAATGAGTGATTGAATAAAATAGAACAATAGTTCAGTCAAGATCCCCTCTATTTGCTGACGGTAATTATGGTTATTCTAACATTGTATGTAAGTAGCCTAATTCGCGACGATATTGGAGCTTTGAGACTTATCTGTGCCAGAATGTCGCAGGCATTTTTAAACGGCTTTTTGCCACTGTGAATGCAAGCGTTCGATGACATTTCTTTTTATGTTTGAGTGGTTTAATCCTACCTTCACGCCGTTGAGAAAAATGTGACAGCAATCTAGCAAAACTGAGTAGTTCCTCATTCTAAGGCCGACTGCTTTTGAACCCACGGGAAAACAGGCATTTTTCTAGTCTGCACGCATCAATCTAACTGTTGTGAAAGGCGGACGAAAACTCAAAGCTTTTAAACAAAATTCCACTCATCCCTCCCATTTCTGTCTTATTCCTAAGACATTTACGTGTTTAGCAGGGTCATCTCCTACCTTAGGAGGAGGCAGAGTGTCTGTGAAAGGCATGTTCTCCTGGGTTCAGAAAGACCCAACAACCTTATAGCAGCAGTCAATCCACTCTCACCACCAGTGTGGAATTCTAGATCCGCTGCACCAAGAACCCGGGCTGACAAAAACTAAATCCATCAGCGGGTTGACATACAGCCTCCTCCGTCTTGTCATCTCCACTGACCATGGCCATATTCCCAGCAAAAAGAACGGCTCCAAATTCCCAATAGTGTTCTCCAATTTTTCAGCCTGCTAGCAGATGACAATGCATCATCTGTGTACAACGCTCCTTGTGATTCTCCACCTGGCTGCCAATCCGGCAAAGAAAAGGTCACCCTTTTCCTTTTTTTGTTTTGTGCCGGGTCCTTATTCGCGTGTCCGCTTCAATCAACGAAAAAGGTCAGGTTCAAAGCATGTTACACTTCAAAGAGAGACAGCCCGAGTCGCCAACGCCGTTTTAAAATGTCGTATTTGTTTTGTTTTGTTCTTTTTGTTAAAGAGAAAACGTTTGCTTCCCACCACGAAGACGCCACAGACCCCGCCTCCGCTATAAAAAATTTTACTTTGCGTTGATCTATAAGCACAGGGGTGACGGCAGAAAAACAGGGATTGTCTACTCGACACCCACCACCCCCCACTCCATTCACAGCCCGGCCACAGGCGAGGATTAAACTGTCGTGTCGAACATTAATTATGAAACGCATGATCAGCTGTAACACGCTGGCTACATTTTTCAGTTGGCTTCACATTGTCCCCGACTTTTAATTATTCAGGCCAGCATTCTTCTTTAAAATAATTAGTTTTATTGAAAATTACACATATCACAAGAATATATTTTTTTAATGTTTTAAAAGTTAAAATTTTTACCCCCCTTCAACTTCAAACTCCCACTGTCGGCAAAAAACTTATTTGAAATAAGACCCCACAGGGGGTTGGACCCTTAGGGCAGAGGCCTCTGTATTAAATCAGAGGGGTGGGGGGGCGGAGATAACATATTGTCAAAATGAGATAGGGGTGACTGCCACATTAAGGAGAATCAGTTTGTCTATCCCCTCTGTGAGTATTTCATTTTCTCCAAGTTCGAGAATAAATGCACATCTTTTAGCCAAACTTCCAGATGAATAGACTCCCCATGTGGGCCAAGCAAATCAATGACATAACAGTTTACTTGTAAGAGACATTTTCAGGTACATCAATACTGAACTGCTGGCCACTGGCTGTAGAAAACTAATCTGTAAACTGACATCCCAGCTCACTCTCCCACTTAGCACCCTTCTGTAAAACGGGCTTTCTAGCTTTAGACACGATGAGACCACAAAGATTAGTCCCCTGAGAAGAAACTTTGGACGGTCAACCCCTTGCCAAATCAGGACCGGCATAAAAGCTAGCCATTGCAGCTAAATTTCGATTTGGACATATCGCACGGCTACCATGAGCATACTCCCGATGTTCTTTTGAGCAAGTATAAACGCTGAAATGCCCTGGTACCTTCCGTGGCTCTGCATTTGGGGCCGATTTAGGGCCGATTTGGGGCCAATTCGGGGCATTCAAGGCGACGCCCATAATCGTACCCAGTTCCCGGTTATTGCCAGCGATTTTGGTATCCGTGGATTTCCGAAGAGAGCAGCAAAAGAGAGAAGAGAAACGGTAATTGTGGAAAAGAAGAAAAGAACACAGAGGGTATTTGGGAATTTACTCCCAGAGAAGTCATCTCCAGGAGGAGATTGCTTGTGCATTTTAAACAGGAATTTAACAGACTTGAAACACTTTAAACCTTCCTGCAGTGAAAAAAAATAAAAAATTCCCCAGACTGCAGCGAGGGGGGTGTGGGGGGACCATATATTCGACTGATTAAAAAAAAAAAACGTTTTATTTGGAATCGGCTTGAATTTTTTTGGGGGCCGTGTGGTGGTGCCAACCGCAGTGGCGGGTCCAGGTGCTTTGGCATAATTGACGATTGTGAGGAAGTGCGACCAGTATCTTCCTCACAAGTCTCTTCTCCACGTTGCAGGCCACGCGGCCTGCAGCCCGGCGCCAACGGGAGGAGAGGCACGTCTGCAGGAGAGAGCGGCGAGTGTGGGGAAGGCCAGCCGATTTAAAGCCAACCCGGCCTGGTGCACTCCCGGGCACAATCGGCTAATGACGTGAGCCGGATTCGAACCCGAAGAAACTCCAGCTCACAGTGCTCAGTCAGCGCCTTTCCCCGTCTCCCGAGGCTCTTGATTGATTTATTGATTGACTGATTATTGATGGTGTCAATAAATCAATCAGTTTATGCACAGCCCTCCCTTTCCCTCCACCCTGAATGGTCATGCATTACAGACGCTTATCGAGGACGGACTTGCGGTGGACCGGTGGAGGAATCTGCTGACAGTTTGTTCCTGTGTGGCCTCCTTTGCATGCAGCGTGGCGCCGAGCCCAGCCCAGCCCAGCCCAGCCCCGGGAAGACGCTGTGGCTTTGGGGAGAGAGAGATGTGTTCCGATAGGGCGACTCGATAAACTTCAGGTTGAATTAGGAGACCACCCGAGAGGCAGGACCAGCGAGATTTCGCCGTGTCCCGCTCCATTAAAAAAAAAAAAAAACACCCTACGGCGCAGGCTTGACCTCTGGAAAATGGGCCAAAAGGTGGTAAACGAGAACCGAGCGATATGGGGGGGGGGGGCTTTTCTCCCCCTCCCTTTTCAATTCTGCGAAAATGACCGCTTACCGTTCCCCAACGCGTCTCTCAAATGGACCTAGAGGAGGTCTAGATGAGACTCAACAGGCAGAGTGAAGTTACACGGCGCTCCCAGGCAGAGAATCACCAATTAGGCCGCGCGAACATGGTGCCCCGCGGTCGTCTACGTGAGAGTCCGCCGTTGATAGACTTCCATCAGTGTGCTTCTGATGATGTTCATTAAGGCTCTGCTTTGCAATCACGACAACTGCTGGGCAAAGGCCCGTCGAAAGATCTGCCTCTGTTCCAAGGGGTGAACCAGTACATCCGGGCGCAACTTTTTCTCTACCGTCGCAGTAAATAAACAGGCCAACAACAATTAGGATCAGTCACAAGAAAACGATAATAAAATACAGAACTAAAGGATCTGCAACTGAAATACATTTTTGGATTTTTGGATGCATTTAGAAACTGTAAATGCACAGTGGGGGGGGGGGGAAGTCAGGAGAACTCGGCAAAAAGTCGAGCCCCTGGTGGTGTAATGTGAGAGTGCGGTCGACAGCGTCGGTGTCACCGAGGTGCTGATGGCGACAACACCTTCTCTCAGCTCATCCTGAGGTCCTTTGTTCGGTGAATGCTGGGCCGGGACGTGCCCAAGGCCGGGCCGCTGACTGACAGCTTTGTCTGCAGAGGGGGACAGAGCACTGCCTCAAGGCCAGGCGTCCCACGCGGCTGCTGGACCCTCCCCCACCTCCAGACCGGGGCAGCCACAGGAAATAAGCTCTGGCGTTCAGCTAGTTTGGGAGCAATCAAAATCGTATAAATATCAATCGGGGGTGGGGGCTCCGGCGCTGGAAGGGTAATCCTCGGAGTTCATTCTCAGGAGTTCTGTCCCGAGGCCCTCTGAGTGACTGCGTGCGTGGGTGCGTGGGCAGGAACGTGAGAGTAAACGCACTGCAGCTGAACCCATTCTGCAGGCCGGGCTGCAGCGCAGGATTAAACGCTGGAGCCTGGGATCACCATCGCTGTCTACAGCCACACTGGGAGAGAGCTTCTGTGACAACCACCCACCCAGACCCCGGCCTACAGACCACGGCCCCCCGCCTACAGCCCCCAGACCACGGCCCCCGGCCCACAGCCCCCAGACCACGGCCCCCGGCCTACAGCCCCCAGACTCCGGCCCACAGCCCCCAGACCCCGGCCCATAGACCCCGACCCCTGGCCCCCGGCCCATAGACCTCGACCCCTGAATGAGTGAGTGAAGGAGTGAGTCGGGGAGCTGATGTCGCCTGACAGGCTGATTCATGCGCTCCCCGAATCAGCGCCGATCCTCCTCCAACCTGAAGCATCAGCGGAAACCCGGGGCTAACCTCCTACATAAATAACCGGGGGGCTGACGCGCCGCGCGCGCTGCGCCGAAAAGGCCATCTCCATGGAAGGATCAGCCCGGGTAGGCACACATGCACACAGACGCCAGTTAAAAGCGACGCCAGTAATGTACGGAGGGAGAGCGAGCGGGCGAGAGAGAGAGCCACAGTGATTGTGTTCTAACAACAGCGATAAATCAAAGTGGCGCTGCAGAGGGGAGCGCTCTCCCAGGCCCGGCTCCGATAGCGGCTCCTCGCTCCTTTTAATTACAAAGTAAATCAGAAAGCCACTGCAGCACGTCGAGGGCAACTCTATTAGGGGCACAGGAATCCTCCGCGTCGGCGGGGAAACGGGCAGCCGAGGGTCCCCCGCGCTGTCGGAGAGCCGCCCGTCTCCTGAGAGCAAAACGCTGCTTTGTTAAAGCAGAACAAGCCCGTTTCACAGGGCACCACTCATGTGGCCCTTCAGAAGCTCAGCTAACGGGCCTCGTGCCTACGGGTTTGTCGTCGCGCCTCACGCGCAACGGCCGACATACACCTCCAAAAAGGAAGGGTCGGCAGGAAGCACGGGGCGGAGCTGCGCTGCACCGTGCCAACGGTGGCATCCAATCACGGCCCAGATAAAAGCCCAAAAAGAAAGACAGGTACGGGAGGTGGCACCGAGGGGCCCTGAGGCAGGGGTCAAAGTTTGTTCCGCGTTCCATGCCCCTCCCCACCAAGCCACTGACAGATGGAGCACTCTAGACAACGTTTGGGTAAGCGGGAAGGATCTCATCAAACATTGATGCGCTGAAGAAAGCACTCATCTGAAGGAGAAAAACTGCTGCGATTCTGTGGGAAGGAGTAGACCCGTTCAGCAGTGCCCCCACCCTCCCTTATCCCGTCGAAGTCCCGCCATGACAACCGACCGACGCAGCAATCAGAGCATCTCCAGCCAACCTCAGCTGAACGGCGGGTGATTACTGAGCACCGGTGTGACGCCTTTAACAACAATGGCATTCATTTTAGCATTTTATCCCAGACAGGAGCAAATCATTCCCAGTTATCTAGGCTGCCCCCTTTCCACCTGCCCAAGGAGAACATAGATCTTCTCATCATCTCACCAAAACACGTCAGATGCTACAATGTGCTCTCAAAAAGCAGGGCCCTAGATAAAACGTTATAAATAATGTTCAACCTCAATACTTGCTCCAGGTCTTTTTCAGGTAATTCAAAACATTGTATGCAGTAACTGTTTCTGAGACAAACTCAGGCCCACAGAGAGTCTATAGCAGTCAAATAAATACAAATAATAATTAAAATTGTTTTGAAGATGTAAAAAAAAGAATTGTACATTTAGAGACCATGCAGACGCTACAATGTTTTATATGTTTTGTAGATGTATCAGATAAACGTATTTATAAATGAACTGGTCAAGCAAATCTGTGTTTTGCTAACGGATAATTAGACGTCTGCCCTTACATTCACAGCCAATGCATTCGCAACTGCTAATAAAAAATAAAAAAAACATTTAAAAACCAAACAGCTCAGGCTAAGTCTGTTTTTGTGGGGTGCATTACAACGCTCAAGGTCAGATGCAGTAGCGAACAACGCTAATGGGGGCTTATTGGATAATCGGGCGAAAGGGCGGTTAAATCTTCGGAGCCCAAAACATCGGTACATTGCCATGCCTGTCTGTCGGTCGGTCGGTCGGTTTGTCTGTCAGTTCTGGGGCCAAGCGGTTTCAGGAATACAGATACTCTGTGCCCCCCAAGTACGTGAAATACATTTGTTTATCATATCCATCGCAGAAGACCGACAATTGATTATTCAATTGACTTCCAAGCAGACAAATAATTTTAGCTTGTTTTCTCAATAATTACTTTACCACCTACGACGTTGACTGTTCTTTGTGCGTTTTATTGCAGGCAACTACAATCCACACTATAATAATAATAAAATAATAGCATTTAACATGATTATTATACTTGATCAAATTGGTACACATTAAAGAATTTGAAGTCATGTTTTGTTATACACGCTACTTGAGATACCGTTACACATTCTTGTTTGTTCTTTCTTTAATTGATTTGTTTTTTTACATAAAGGTTGAAAGAATGAAACGTTTAATTTATTTAATTTTATTTTTTTAAACAAACGCGAGATAACAGAACATCGCGAATTCGTCTGTCAGAGGGAGCCGATCAATTTTCTGGGTTGAGACCAGAGTCAACAGAACCAATCAGTCACTGATTTTCATTGAAATTCTGCATTAGAAGTAATGCTGCAACAAGAGGGAGGAGGGAATGCTATAAAATGGCTACTGCATTTTGGACCACTTTTATCTTGAATCGGATTTTAAAATGACAGATAGTGTCAATAATATGCAATACAACACCTGCACACTTAAGTTGGATACACATATGTTGGCTTGTAAATTCCTTTTACAGATTTGTGACAGATTTCAACAAACACACAATGGCAGTGTATTTACTAAACCGTTTATATAATGACAATTTTGATTTACAAAATCTAGCAAATGCAGTCAGTGTGTACTATATATCCCTGTACAGAAAATCACACATAGGTGAAACGTTTTAAAACTACACAACGGATGTCAAACAACACAAAAACATGATCCATCAGAGATGGGTGGGGTAAGATATCGTAATACTGTTTACAGCGTTTATCGATAGGCTCCATTTTGATAGATGCCATTGCAATACTTTTACTATATATGGTAAACATCGGGACTTCTTTCGAGGCTCGCGGGATGACGGGGCGGCATTTGCTTCAACGCGGCATCTGCAGTGTAGGCTTACACGGGAACCCGCGACGCGAGGATGTACCAGCAAGTGTTTCAACTCATGCAGTGCTGAAACACCCGCAACACTCATACACCTGCAAACCTCTTTTTTTTTTTTTTTTTTTTTTTACTGCATTCATACTGGGTTCAAAACACGCAGACCATTGGAAAATAATCAGAAATAAACGACTTCACCGAACCCTTGCCGCAATCGAGAATATGATCAGAATCATATACTCTTTTTATCCATTTGGAACACACTACAGGGAACCCACGACTGTCTTTCCCCCCCCCAGCCGTCACACAACATACAAATGTCATGCTAATAAATCAGTGGTCAAATGCGTACATTTGCATTTATTAAAGTAGTTTTGCAATACGGTATAAGCCACACTTGAACAGGTGCGACGCCAAATTCCTCAATTTGTTAGGAAATCCGTTACCCCCCGGAGCGATACACATCAAGACAAAATCGAGATGCGGTTCTGCGGTCTGCTTAGTATAATCAACGAAAAAGATTTCAAATCGCATAGTGTACTTACAGTTCTTAAAAACTGAATTTCATCTTCGCCTTCTCCCCCTTCAGCCATGGTTACCCGTGGTTTAGACAGCTGGACGGAGAGTTGTGCAAGAGGCGGCAGGTTGAACGCCGTAGCCGTGTAGTGGATGTCTTTACTGCAAGCTCATTGGATAGACGGCTTACCCGAAGGGAGGAGTTGGGCAGGTACAGCGCCGCACAAAGAGCCGGACTCGGCGCCCCCTACTGGACTGCGAACCGTACTTATTCTTAAAGCTTAGTTTCTGCAAGTGCGTCCCCAAGCAAGCTGAAACATGCTTCCGTGCATGAAGAAAACGTGTTTGAAATGCGATAACTCATTACCGCAAAGCACCTCTAAAAAAAATACTTACAAACGCTTCTTGATCGCACAACTCATCAAATGAATAGTCATACCTTTTAACAAGCCTCACTCCCTGGTTTTCCCTAATAAGCAACAATAAGGAAATATTTATTTCAAACTCCACATCCCGGTATTCCTTGGCTTGGCTTCTATTAGATTAAATGTAATGCAAGTAAAAAGTTAAATCTACAAAATCCCCTTTCTAAATTCTATAAAAGCCAAAAGGAACCTAGAATCAGACCTAATTTTAAAACGACCTGGCCAGAAAATTAGGCTTCACATGTAGGTAAAAACTGTACAAAACAGACTTACACACACAGAACAAGAAGGATGGTTTAATAATGACCGGGAATCCTGACACTCAGTGTCGTTCACATAGTTGTTGAGGTAAGATAAGTAACAGTGGCAGTGGAGAGACATACGTCTCGCTAGTGGAGATGAAATTACTGTTCAGTTATTCACTTATAAACAGGCTGTTGTATAATTTCAGCATCATACATTAAGACATAAAATTCATATTTCAGAAGCAAGTTTACAGAAAAATACAATACACAAATAACGTGCACAATATGAAGTGGAATACGCACTAATGTTCATAAAGTCAAATCAAAATCGTAACGGAATAGACCCACCAGACTGAAATATTTCAGCTGGACAAGTCTTAGAACAAACATCAAACATCATCTAGTGTATTGAAAGACCATTACTCCCAATTCATTTCTTTACGGTTAGATACATACACGATGGAAATGGGTAAGATCTTACAATCTTTTGTTAAATGCTTTTGTTAAACACACACTAACACACACACACACGCACAGAACTTCCTGTATAGAGACGCACTGAACACTGTTCCCCCGAAATATGTTTTAAGGAGATAGTTCTACTTTACATTGTAGTGTATTAAAGTTTTGTATAATATGTATTAATGTAACGTACCATTTTATGATATGCATTAAACATTTATTATTTCACCGTTTAAAATTTCAACTTCTTTGTATTACTCACAGAGTGATTTTTTTTGTTTTTTTTTAAAATGTAACAAATGCTAAAACTTAAAAGGTGAATTTTAAAAGTTCAATTCTTAAATGTCAGCACTTGGTGTATATTCTGTGATCTATATGGCGTACCACGAAATGCAAACAAGAATCCCCAAATCTTTGGTATGAATCATATCAAGTAAAAGTAGATATTTGTTTAAAATGGAAAAAAAAAATGCTCATTGGGTTCCTGTCACAGTGTAAACACAGCCGCAGTGCGTTTCCGAGCACCAATCACGTCACTCTGCGTCGTAACCCAGGATGGGTCCCAGCCACCGCTCCACTTCTGCCACGGACGTCCCCTTCCTTGAAGCGTACTCGTCCACCTGGGGGGAGGAGCAGCCAACAGAGAGAAGCCGTGTCATTGGTTGCCGTGGAGCACTGTCGCTTCCTGAGACGTCGGCCGCGCCTCCCGTCTTTAACAACATGAGGGGCAAGGCACCTGTTCCTTTGTGATCTTGCCCACGGCGAAGTACGTCGACCTGGGGTTGGAGAAGTAGAGCCCAGAGACGGCCGCCGCAGGGGTCATGGCCAGAGATTCCGTCAGCCCGATGCCTTCAAAGCGAACACACCGAGATCATTCCCCCACGTAGCGGCGCCGTCTCCCCCTAGCTCCAATCACCCGAGACCACGAGGGACGAAGCAAAGGCCCTTCTTACCAGTCTTCTCGTCCACGGAGGCCAGCCGCCACATGGTGATCTTCTCGGTGTGGTCTGGCTGGCTGGGGTAGCCGGCGGCCGGCCGGATCCCCTCATAACGGATCCGGTGCATGTCAGCGGCGTCAAGGGCCTCCTCTGCATTGTAGCCCCAAAACTCCCTGCGCACCCTGGCATGCAGCTCTTCGGCAAAAGCCTACAGAGACAAACAGGACGCGCTGTTTAACTAACCTGACAGATGGGGATTGCTATGCCCCCGACAATACCCTTCCGTTAAGGTGTACACCCCAGAAGCTTCAGCAGATATCCAAATACGCGTCCGAGTCCCGGCAGGTGAGATTAAGGTTAAGGCATCGGACCTTCCAATAGGCTGCAGATCACCAACCTCATTAACAAGCGACCCTTTACGGGTGAACAAGCCAAATCCAGCCCGATGGAGGCCAAGCTGCTGGCTGGCTACGGCAGGTGAAGGCGGGTGCCACTTCCCACGCGGGCGCTCTCACCTCCGCCAGGCGGTCTGCCAGGGCCTTGACCATGATGCTGTTGTAGTCGTCGCCCTGAGCCTGGAACTCCCGGCTCAGCTCCTCGGCCCCAAAGCAGGCCACGGCGAACATGCCAATGTAGTCTGGCACCCCGCTCTCCCGCGGCGCCACAAAGTCCGAAATGCAGAAGTAGGGATCCGAGCTCGCGGAGTCCTTCTCCGCCTGAGCGCAGAAAACGAGATTACTACTTTTTCTCCCCACCACTAAAGAACTGCCAAACATTTTTTTTGATTTGCACCCTAATTTGGGGTTGCCAGTTGTGCTAACGCCTTGGCTCTCAGCTACCAAACCAACGTAACCACACATAGGGACAACGCAGATGTTTCCCAAACATTTTTCCCCACAGGACCTCGTATCAGTATCAGAAAAAATGTATACGACTGCAACAAAAAATAACAATAAACATTAAAACAGTAATTTAAGCAGCGTTTGGTGGAGCGCCACGAGCTTCCAGGTCGGTACTCCTTAGCAACGAATCAAGAGAAGCTCCTGCCGATTTAAGCCACCCCCCGCAGCCCGGGAGGCCGACTGATCAGAGTGGGTGGATGACAGGAGCCGACAGCTCACAGGGCTCAGTCTGCAGTTGGGTGAGCGCTTTTGCCGACTGAGCTACTCCTGATAACCGTATGCTATAAACTCGTAAGGCAGAACACTGTTTAATGTTTTCTTCAACTTGCTCTTTCGATGTGCACTCAATTGTATCGATACTTTGAAAGGTTATACCAGATTTATATGAAGTTATACCAGGTTTATGTAAGTTATATAAAATATACATAAATAGAGGGAAATGAGTTCAGCCTTCGATCAACGAACCCTATTTGGGGTCATGATCCACAGTCTGGGAACCCTTGTGTTTTCTAGTTTGAAGTGGCAGCCTTTGTATCGTGTGGGGGGGGGGGGTGGTGGTGTTATGGAGGGGCATGGTTACCCAGGTCGGTTGGGGGGTAGGAGGGGGAACTGCGACGGAACTCGCCTGTTGACGTAAGCCGTGGAACTTGGCTACCGGCTGAGCGCCGCGAGGCATGGTGTCGTGAGCGTAGACATGGATATCATCCCCGACGCTCTGTGCCGGCCAGAACCCTACCAGGCCCCGGGCCTGCAGCCTCTTGCCGTCGATCAGCTCGTTCAGGAGATTCTGAGCGTCGTCGAACACCCTCCTGGCCTCCTCTCCTGTCGGAACAGCGCGCCGTTCCGACACTCGTTACACAGGCCACGGGCTGCCTCTCAGTGCCGGTAAGAGGCAAGACACTTCTCCTCTGAACGTTTTTTTCCCTTGGTAAGCCACGACTGATGAGAAGCGATAAGCCACCCTCTTTTGGAAAATGTATGTTTTGACCCGTCTCCTGTTATAGCCCAATTAATTCAGCCTCAAAAGCGACTGAAGCAATCACTTTGAATGGAAAAAGCCCCTGGCCGGTAAACGCATATAAATGTAAAACATATTCAACATTCTTGAAAGACTAAAATATAGTAATCAATTATTGAAATACTGTCGGAGCTGCTACATTTCCACTAAACACAGTTACGCTTGTAAATGGAAGAGTGGGCCACGTGGCTGATGAACGTTTACGTACATACCCACTGTTTTGTCTTTGAAGATTTTGGGGTAACCTCGGTTGGGGTACTTGCCCCTAAGCTGCCAGACATCGAAAAACGGCTTCCAGTCAATGTAGTTCAACAGCCTGTGCAGGTCGTACGCCTCAAACACGTGGGTGCCAATCAGCTGTGGACGAACTGTCCACAACGGGGACAGAAATAAGCATTCACCGACAGCCCTGAACACCAAAAGGCCATCCTGCTACGTACACAAGCCCCGCTTCCTCGCAACCCAGTACCCCGCCGCCCCACTGCATGGAGTCAGGCTAAACCAGCACTCACCTGGGCGGGACTGGGAGACCCAGTCAATGTGCAGCCCCTTCTCCCTAGCCTGACTCAGGGACAGGAAACGCCGGTCCTAGAGACGGGGAAAGTGACAGAATGAGAGGCGTTCCTCGGCGTGGAGGCCCGTCAAACCGCACGCTCGGCCACTCCTCGGTGCCTGGTCGGGACGCGGCCATCACCCTCACCTTCAGCGTGTCGTAGTGATCGTGCCGGATGTCGTTGTACTCCTCCGTGACCTCTTCAAAGAACTCCTCCTTCACATTCTCGTCTAAAAGCTGAGAGCACTTCAAGAGGGCAAAGAAAAAGCAACAACAGGGTTGATTCCTTACGGACAGAAGCCCTGGAGGACTGCCGCGCCAGAAGACAGGTAACGGACAGGCAATCTCCTCGGAAGCCAACTGTGCGCCACCACGGTGCTCATTAGCGGAGCTGGAGCTGAACGCGGTGAACTCGGACTCAGGGAGCTCAGTCTACACTCCCGAGCAAGCCCCTCGGGAGGATGATGTGATGTCACTTAACGCTGCATAAAAGGAGCCGGCGCGGAAAACTGAAAAACCGCCAGTGCCTCAGACGGCTGACCCCCCCGCGGCGGTATTTGTGGGCCTTCAGAAAAACCTTGCCCGGATTAAGGCTACTCCCTCGCGGGGACGTGACCGGCTGATGTACACCACCGTCACGACCACGGGTATCTCCAGGGTTTGGAGTTTTTGGGTACATTTCCACAGGCCGCCCAGGGGAGACTCACCACGACCACGCTCCGGGACGCGTCCAGCACGTGGATCACGGGGGCGCTGTAGCGCGGGGCTATCTTCACCGCCGTGTGAGTCCTGCCACAACAGATTTAGGGGGGCCGCAGTTAGGGGGGCCACTGCTCCCCCGCCAGGAACCCGGGCTCCGAGCGGTCGGCTCCGGAGAGCCAGGAACCCGGGCTCCGAGCGGTCGGCTCCGGAGAGTCACCTACTTGGATGTGGTGGCTCCGCCTATCAACAGTGGGGTCTTCATCCCAAGCCGCTCCATCTCCTTGGCAACGTAGATCATCTCGTCCAGCGAAGGGGTGATGAGTCCAGACAGCCCGATGATGTCTATCAGAGAGGAGACAGATCAAGGCTCCCAAACAGCACTGCTGACCACAGCTCGGGAGGAGAACGGATCTCCCCCACTTTGTGAACTAAACCAAATAACGAAGGCTAACGTCTTGTGTCACAACTCAGGAGATTCTGAAGGAGATTGAGTTACAGATGCACAACAGTTTCCAAAGCTGGAGCAGACGCCTGCTAAAACATCACGGCATAGAATATGAACACGGGCCCACATTAGGACACGAAGCAGCAAACAGATGACAGAGATGCTGCCGTCTGTCAGAGATGAGAACAGGTTTTGCCTAAATAAGGTTCAAATGAGCTGGCTTTGACAATACTAAAGAAATCTTATTTCAGCACACTTTGGCCATACATTTCTCTCAGGATCAAATCCAACCCGCAATCAATCACAGTTAGATGTACCTGGGCATTAAGCTTTTATAGCTCTGGGTCACAGACAGTCGCCATGCACATGCAGAGAACACTTACTTATCAATAACAACAGACAGCGACTGACAAAGGCCTACCCGCTTTCCTGTCGATGGCCTCCCTCAGTATTTTGTCGCAGGGCGTCATCACCCCCAGGTCGATGACTCTGTACGGAAGAAAAGGGGCGACGCCAAGGATTCAGTCGCCCATTCGTAGCGGTGAGATTTGTGCGCCGCAGCGGTTCAGGTCCTGCGTTTGCAACCACGCGACTGCGCGTGGCTGCGGGTCCGAAATGCACCACTGCTGCGGTACCCAACCCGGCTGGGATCGGAGGAGACCAGCGGTGCATTCACACCCTCCCCGGTGTGCGGTGACCGGATTTGTAGCAACGAGCTGAGACGCCCAAGCACAAAGGGTCACTCCACACTCGGAGGAAAACGAAGATAACCGCCAAAGATAATACGTTCAAACAAAAGCTCCGGAAGGTGTGCTTAACAAACAAACAAACCAGATTAGGTTATCTACAAGCAGGTGTTAATTCAGAACGTCTCATTCGGATTAAGATTCATTTTAAATTGGATTAAAGGGCATTCCGACGCCACATTGCCAGGAAGTCAATAACAAGAGCTGGCTTCCACGCGGAGCCGCAGAACGTTCCCTTTCCGATTCCCTTCCGACGGTTTATCTTCCCATTACTTTCACTCCGAAAGCCATTCCAGCAAGTGTCATATTCTTATCGTTGCCCCAAGCTGTGAGAAAGCTCACTCTTGCATACAGCCAGTTAAGCGCAGCCTGGGTGACACAGAGCAGGCCTTAACGGACCTGTCAAAAAACCTGGACAACAAATGCAGCTGTGACGAGACGCAGGGGCGACAAACAGCTGCCATGACCGGTGGGAAGAGGAGGACGCGGGCCTGACCGAAGTGGTAACGCCCCCATGACTTGTATTAAGGCGCTCCCCATGCGACAAAATGCGCACCTACCTGAAGTTGTTACACCCCAGGACCACGCCGACGATGTTCTTGCCAATGTCATGCACGTCCCCCTTCACCGTGGCCAAGACGATCGTGCCTTGGTAGGGATCCTGCGGGACAGGCAGAGAAGGCAGGACAGGTGACCAGGGGGGGGGCGACTGCCACGAGGGAGAGGTGGGCCTTCGCCAGACCCAGCGGCCCAGGACGAAACGCGGCCAAATCGCCAGGGCTCTAAGGCCCTCGTTACAGCAGCCCGGAGAGGCCAGCTAACGGTGCGAGGAAACAGCCGGCGGGACTGACTATTTCCTCCGAGGTCCCAGAGGCGGCCATCATCTCCTCCCTCTCCTTCTCCATGAAGGGGATCAGGTAGCCCACGGCTTTCTTCATCACCCGGGCCGACTTGATGACCTGCGTCGGCAATACCGGATCAGGACATTAGCCCAGTGGAATTATTACCACTTGCCAGCGGTAATGGGTGTCTGTCGTTGAGCTTCCCTCTGCTGGATATGGAAGTTAATATCGGGCCTAGTGGGAGAACCCAACGCCACGTCTCATTTTCCAAATCGGAACTGACCGGTAACACCTTCTTAAACCCTACCTGAGGCAGGAACATCTTCCCAGCTCCGAACAGGTCTCCCACAACCTTCATGCCGTTCATCAGGGGCCCTTCGATAATGTGCAGGGGCCGCAGGTACTTGTCCGTCTGGGCCCTGGCCTCCTCCGTGTCCTCCACCACGTGCTTCTCGATGCCCTGCGGCCCACCACAGACACAGGAGAGTGAGCCCCAGACGTCCCGGGGAAGGCGGAGCGGACGGAGACGGGGAGGGCGGAGGTTCCCCACCTTGATCAGCGCGTGTTCCAGACGCTCCTCCACGCTGCCCTCCCTCCACTCGTCCGTCTGGGTCACCTTCTTGCTTCCTTTGGTGTTGTTCTAGAGAAGAAACAGGACGCGTCACGTCGGCAGCTCGGGGACGGCGTCAGGCGCCGCGCGGGCTCGGGGATAGCACTGGAAACGGGCGGTACCTGGGCGTACACCAGGAGCTTCTCAGTGGCCTCGGGGTCTCGGTTCCAGATGAGGTTCTCGCACAGCTTCAGCAGCTCCTTGTCGATGTCGTCGTAGACCGGGAGGTTCCCAGCGTTGACGATGCCCATGTCCATCCCGTCCTGAGGGGAGTTGGGGGAGGTATTAGCCTAGCGTCACTGAAGGCAAACCCGCTGCTGCCGAGACCTACCCCTCCCGCCAGCGACCCAGACGGCGTACTTTGATGGCGTGGTAAAGGAAGGCCCCGTGCATGGCTTCCCGGATCACCTCCATCCCCCGGAAGGAGAAGGACAGATTGGACAGGCCTCCGCTCACCCTGGCTCCCGGCAGGGTCTCCTGCAGGGGGGGCACCAAAGCGTAGCTCACCAACACCGTGTCACTGCCCGGCACGCCACGCCCCTCCACGCCCCGCCCCGGACACACGGGACGTTCTCACCCATTTACACAGAAACACGGGGGTTACCTTAATGAGCCTGGTGGCCTGGATGAAGTTAATGGCGTAAGAGTTGTGCTCTTCCATACCGGTGCCGATGGTCAGGATGTTGGGGTCGAAGATGATGTCGTGGGGGTTGAAGCCCACCTTGTTGACCAGGAGGTGGTAGGCGCGGGTGCACACCTGGACTTTCTGGTCCGTTTCCGTGGCCTGCGGGAGAAGGGACGGGTCTCAAAAGAAACACAGAGGTCGCCCCCGGAACTACAGCGGGGTCGAGAGGCGGCGAGGGAAAAAAAACCAGCGAGGCGGGAGACTGGCCTGGCCCTCCTCGTCGAAGGCCATGACGACCACGGCGGCCCCGTGGCGCCGGACACAGCAGGCCCGCTGCAGGAACTCCTCCTCGCCCTCCTTCAGGCTGATACTGTTCACGATGCATTTCCCCTGACAGGACTTCAGGCCCGCCTCGATCACCGCGAAGTTGGACGAGTCGATGCACAGGGGCACCTGGGGGGAAAGAAAGGCGGGGGCGGGTAAAGGGGACCGGTCCGCTTGAGAACCATGGCTGGAAGCCCACGAGGCCTGCTAAAGCTGATTACAGACATGAGCTCATGTGTGGCCCCGGACTGAAAGTCCTTAACTGGTTATAGGAATGGCAACAACCAAGCAGATTTGATCTCTCCTAAGAAAACACCAAGGGCCCTGCGGCACAAGGCGGCGACCATGGGGCCCGAGGTTGCTAACGGTGCAGCTGAAACGCAACAGTCCGAGGTTTTAAGTGGTGGGTCCGCCTACCCTGGCGATGTCGGGCTCAGAGGCGATGAGCTTGCAGAATCGCGACATGGCAGCGGGACCGTCCAGCATTCCCTCGTCCATGTTGATATCCAGCACCTGGGCGCCCATCTCCACCTGCGCCTTAGCGATGCTCAGGGCCTCCTGTGCCACGACATCATCAAAAGCAGCCGGAGAACAAATGGCCAGTGAGGAGGTGAGAAATTGTCTCAGAGACGGCTCTGAGCGTTTAACTCCCCTGAGAGGCGACGTTGCCAAGGGCCGGCGTGGCGTGGGCTCACCTCGTAGTTTCCTGTCGAGATCAGCTTGGCAAATTTCCGCGACCCCGCCACGTTGCAGCGCTCGCCGATGTTGACGAAATTGGTGTACGGGCCGATCCGGAAAGGCTCCAGACCTTTGGGAAACGGCAACGCAGATGGAGGAGAAAAAGCCCTTTTTTAGACTTTCGGAGAAGGCAAGGCAAGCAGGCTCTCAGAGCCAAGTAACGGCGGACAACCAACCTGCGAGCAGCATGTACTCCGGGAAGACGGCCGCTGGCGGCACCCGCGGCAGACTGTTTTTCACCCCTTCAGCGATGGCTCTGAAACAGGGAAGGCCTCGTGAGATCCCCAGGACGTTGGGGTTTTTGGGGCGGCGCGCGGCCCGTCACAGAGCACATTATTTACCGGATGTGCGCAGGCGTCGTCCCGCAGCAACCCCCCACGATATTCACCAGGCCGTCCCTTGCAAACTCCTGCACGCACGCGCACACAAACAGACACGGCGTTTACATGCCGGAATTCAAACAGGGAGGTCGCATAATCAAATCCAACCCTGGGTGCTACACTAAACATCCAGGTTTTTAAGACGTGTAAGGATCAAAAACAGCATCACATTTCATCAGCTGGCTCCCAAATCAGTTCCTTTATTTGACCGAAAAAAACTAACAAACCATTTTAGGTATTGAATCTCACCTTCAAATGACCGGCAGTCAGCTCTGGAGTTTCATCATACCCTCCAAACGTATTGGGAAGACCTGAATAGAGCCAGTTAAAAGGAGGGGAACAAATCAGATCGTCGAAAAAAGCAAACTAAACCCGGTTCAGGACGCAGGCCCGCCGCTCACCTGCGTTAGGATAGCAGATGATGAAAGCGGTGGTGCTCTTCCCAATCGCTTCGATAAAAGGTCTCATTTCAGTGGCCCCCAGGGCACAGTTCAGTCCAATGCTGAAAAGGAGAAAACAGGACCACATGAAAAGACTCTAAATTAATCAGGCTAAAGTGAGTCTGCGTCTCAGTCTGACGTGGTGTCGCCGTTGATCTGTAGTCACTACTGGCAACGGAAGGATTAGAAATATAAAGGAACATAAGTGTTTAAAAGACAAAACACCTATGGCTAGAACCTATCTTTGTAGAGCAAGTACAAAGCACATCGGAAGGCCTAAAGAAGCAGTTAAAGCAGCTGTTAGTCAAGAGCGATATTGTCAGCATCCTGGGGTAGCCGGAGCGACGGTGAAAGAAATCCCATCCTCTTATTTCCCCCGGTGTCACCCTTCACTTCCTGTCACCCACCACAACGGCTTGACGTGAGACACGCTGATGACGAAGGCCTCTCCCGTCTGCCCAGAGAGGGTGCGCCCGCTTTTGTCCACGATGGTTCCCGAAATCTAACACAGGGCACAGGTCACCATTAGAGGGACACCAAAAACAAGTCATGGAATGTTCCATTACACAAACGGCGATTGGGGCGCGGGTCAGGACTTACAAGTATGGGTTTCCGTTCATACTGATTTTCAAAGAGACTGTCAATTGCAAACAGAGCTGCCTGTTAAGAGAAGATGGAAAGATCATCTTTAGACGCCGCCACTCGCAACGTCCACAGCTGGCGCAGACATCATCACACAACGGAGCGTACCTTGGCATTGGCAGTGTCAAAGATAGTCTCCACCAGCAGAACGTCCGCCCCGCCATCCAGCAGGCCTCTGGTCTGCTCGGAGTAGGCCTCAACCAACTCGTCGAAAGCTGGGGTGGGGGGAAGTGGTTACAGAACATTTCTCTGCGAGCGACAGAAAGGCGCATTAAAAGCCAGTGGCAGAAGTTCGGCTAAAGAGCGGTTCTTACTGATGTTTCGGAAGTCGGGCCTTTCCACAGACGGGGACATGGAGAGTGTCTTGTTGGTGGGCCCGACAGCGCCAGCCACGTACCTTTTAACGCCTGTAAAAATCAGGAAGCGCATGATGTCCCGTCTCGCGCCTTGGCCGCGACCGCAAGCTTGGGATAGGAACGTCCGGAGAACAGACCTGTCAGGGTGGTGACATCATCTGCAGCCCTCCTGGCGATTTCCGCAGACTCCTTGTTCAGACGGTAAGCCTGCGGTATCCAGCGTCGAGAATAATTACCAATGAAGATTCATTCCTTCATTAACTCGTTCGTTAACCTTGGAAAGGTGTTTGATACGATACGGCCAGATGCTGAATTGCTCAAGGAGAGACTGACAAGAAGGGCCTTGAAATAGTATTCCCCTCTCCCACCAGGCAAGTTTTCACATCTCCTGGCCTCAGAGCTTGATTGACTGGCCTCTATCTTTAAGCAGCAATATTGGCTCACACGCTGTCAGAATGCATACACCTATCTTTACAAGGTAGCTCACTCTGCTAAAAATAACCTGACAAAAAGAACACATGTCGTCACCCAAAAGGCAGGTTAGAAGCCACATTGGAGAAGCTTAAGAATGACAAAGTGAATGTCCTCTAGTGGCCCAGACAAAGCCCTGACCTGACTCTAATCAAGAATCTATGACAAGAGTAAAACTATTAAACAATTGTCATTTAACTTTTATTTCAGCCATAACTGTATATTTTCTGCATTCACGTTTAGAATAAAAGTACAATTTTTTTTTATCTTATTTTTTTTTTTTTATGTTATGGGGGGGGTCTGATTCGTTGATTTTGTTATATTTTAATGTTGGATCCTAATTTTTTTAAATACAATTTTTAAAAATTGATCACAAAAAAAGTGTACCCCTCATTTGTAATTCAACAAAATGGGGGAAATGCTGGAGGGGGATAAATACTTTTTTTTAAATAATAATTTTTCCAAGGCACTAAGTAAGAGTAGTCGGGACAAGTGAGTTGCTCTTACCAAATCCTCCAGTCCATAATCCGCCTGTGCAATGCTGGTGCTGCTGAAGGTGTTCGTTTCAATTATATCAGCCCCAGCAAGCAGATATTCCTTAAAACACATGAGGATTAAGATCGTGCATTCATGAAATCTTTGCCAAAAGGGGAATAATCACTCCTCCAGACACACCCACTCTACTGATCGCGTAATTAAACATTAAGCACCAATTTAAACACGTTACACGAGTAAAAATGTACTTCCTCTGTTGGTGCACGAGGGCGGTGTGAGGAGGTACGAAAGATCTCCAAGTGGCAAAGAAAAAAAAACACAACACAAAAACGAGAAGGATAGAATTCAAAACAATACAACGTGGCCGCGGCCCGCAATACCTTGTGGATCTTATAGATGACGTCAGGCTGGGTGATGCTAAGAAGATCGTTGTTGCCTTTCAGACTTTTAGGGTGATCCTTGAACTCCTCCCCCCTGAAGTCCGGTTCCTCCAGGTTTCTCTGCTGGATCATTGTACCCATCCCACCGTCGAGAACCAAAATCCTCTTCTGCAGGACATCCCGGAGCTCATCCTCGAGGCTGTCCTTGCCACTACCTGTTTCGCATTTTATCAGTATCAATACCTTTACCGATCCAGGCAGACAAGCCCAACTCAACTGCTCCGAAAAAGAAAACCACTGCTAATTTCCATAACAAAACATGGGTACACAAGAGGGTCTCCCGTTTATTAATCGCTTCCCCTCGCTGATCACGGAGATATTTTAATCTCCAGATTTATTCTCCAAAACCGATTACAAACCCAGATTTTTATATCAAGAAAAAAAATCCTCAATTTGAGTTCGTGAAATGTAGAGGATATAAAAAGATTAGTAACGGTATTAGTTATTTACATTTATTGCTAAATCAACTAGGTGAAACTATATGGCTGACATAAACTGTTTTTTTTTTTTTTTAATTTTTAAAAGTTTGCATAACTATGCATACTTACAGTTGCAACACGACACCATCAAGACACGCGAGTAGCAATGTTGTGACAGCTACACATACCCATTAATATCTACACAAATCCGACGACCATTCATTCGTTGTCCGCAACCGCCAACACCGTTCAACACTAATCATAATTTTGAAAAATTCGATCCGAAAAATAAGTTCCAAAAGATATCATCGCTTTAACACACGGTTTAACTGGTTAGCTTAATAACCTAGTCAGGATTTCGAGCCAATGTAACATGATGGCTATTAACAAACAAGCTAGAGAATTCGCTGCACACCGCGACAAAGAAAGTAATCTGGGAAGTAACGTGCAAATTGGACTCGGTAGCACGCGGATTTAGCTCACTAGTTACTTAAGAATGAAGAAATACATTTTAAACAAAGTAAAGTTTTTGAATTCATACCTGATCTCGGTGAATATCCGTGTATTGTGGGAGCCATTAAAAAAGCCTTATTCCAGATGTAACCTTTTCCCCCAAAGTTCACCAAACAGCTTAATTGAAGGGATAATGTGTAAAAGCACAGATTTTAAAAAAATCTTGGACACTCGTGTCGATGTCAGCAAAGCATGTCATGGTGTGTAGATAACTTTCACATAACTCATGCAACAAGTGTCACAAAGCGCATGCGCCGAGAGTTGAAGAAGTTCAAACTCGTTTCTAGGTCACCACGTCGTGGTCTGGAATGTCCTGTTCTTAAACTATAAAAATATGTAGTTATAATAACTCCGGGAAGTTTTCTTATTGTACATTTTCTTCGACAAAAATACATAAAACGTTGAGTGGTCTATTACCCATTCCGCTATGACGTGTGGTTTGTTTAAAATTGCATATATTGTTATAAATTACATATATTTAGCAAAATTGTATTTTCTGTTTTCCTTTTTCTTGTAAAGATGCATTTCAGTGGCAACCCTAAAGACAATCAGACAATTAATACAAACAAAGATGATTTTTAGATAACTGGGTTTATTTTAACTTTGAATCTCTGGAAAAATACAAACAATTGATTTATATTTTACAATGCGTTCTAACATAAACACATCTTGTTATATTAAGGTGGTGTTAATTGGCTTATTTAGATTCATGTTTTAAATCTTCCTCCAAAAAAAACAGTTAACGGATTAAAGGCGACACTAGAGGAACAATTACATGTTTGGTTCACAAATTATCCTCTTGGCAGTCATGGGAAAACTAAACATAGGCACATTTCATCTTTCTGAGATTTTAAATTAAATCCATGTTTTCATATCTTTTCAGTAAAATGACTAAATTAGTTATTTCATTTTAAACCGCAGGGGTTTTGAGGGTCTCCATTACATAATGAACAAATTCATTACAGAGCCTTTGAACAAATTATTTCATTGCTAAACGTTATTACGGCAACAGAATTTTAGTGAAATTTTGTGAAATTTAAAAATAGTCTATTAACCCTGCCCTATTACAGCATTTGGAGAAAAATATAGATTTCTATTGAAACGTAATTTTATTTTGTGCCACACAAAATTCATCTCTACTGTATTACAACGTATATCTCTAACATATTTGCATCTTCCTTATATAGTGTGGTGCTTTTTGGGTAACTGAGAAACAAATGCCATTTGACTCCAAAAAAACAAACCGATAACGATATCAGACCGAAAGAGGCGAGATAAGCGGCCATGCTAGGTCTGTGTGCGCGTGTGCGCATGCGTTCTCCAGTTACAGGTCGCTCTCTCCATACAGGGCGGTGGAGAAGGAGGTGTAGTCCAGCGCTCCCGGCACCATCCCAGGTCCGTTGTACGGAGGCATCCGCATGATGCAGTACTCCGCCTGGTCCGGTGGCAGCTCCCTCCGCAGTTCCTCCACCAGGATGAAAGGCTGTGGAGACAGGCGGGAGAAGAACACTGGAAACACGCACACTGTTGTCACAAAATCAACTCTGCCTGGGGTGTTAAAATGTAAAATAAATAAAAAAAGGCTAAGTCAATAAATTACGGGACAAGGTCTGCAAATGTTTTGTTTGTTGGTGACATTTAACGCAGACGATTTGTGTAAGCATCAGCACGAGAATGAATTGGATGTTTTTAATTACAGGCACCAGCAAGTTATTTTATTTTTTTTTCCTTCAAAAGATGTCGAAAAGTTTTTCTCTGACTCTTATCATCTATTAAACTGTTCCAGCAACAAAGCGTTCCCCTTTTTATCCAGGGACACGGACAGAAGCCTTCCTTCCTTCCTTCCATGTGTCTCAATTCATCTTTTGGCGAGAAGCCCTGAGAAATAAAGATTCTCCCGCTGTCCTGGAGTAAACCGGCCTACGGTCATGCCCTGTTCCTCTGTCAGCCACTGGAGGTGAAACAGGGACCCACCTTATCGGCTGCCAGGATCCTGAAGGAGGCAACGACCTGCTCCGCAGTGTCCGTGTCGGCCGTCTCTCGGGTCATGAAGTCAACGAAAGACTGGAAGGAGACCAACCCGGACCCGTTGGGGTCCACCAGCGACATGATCCGCGCAAACTCGGCCTCGCCCTGCACAGAACACAGTCGGCCCAGACCAAGATTCGCAGTTATAGCAAACAGAGAATAGTTTAGTCTGCATCAGTAAGTTTGTTGGTTTTAGAAGTGTAAGAGCGATTGGTTCGCATGGCTTAGGCCAGATGGTGTGAAAGCAGCTGTTGTGTTAGTTCTGTATCTCACTCTCCCCAAGGCAGCCGCGTGGCCTTGGGGTGACGCGTCTGTGCATAAGGCATGGTTGTGCTCTTACCAAAGCATAACCCATCGAGATCAAGCACGCTCTGAATTCATCCGTCTCCATCCCTCCTTTCTTCTTCTGCGGGGTGCGGAGGGCGAACGGGGGCAGCGTTTCAATGTGGAGGATCCGGGATAAGGTGGAGGGGGTAGCCGCGATGGAGCACAAGACGTGTAAGCCATTCCCAGCAGCGGAGAGAACGGTTTCAGAACGGTATCCCGGACAACCAGGGGGGAGGAGGCAGACAGGCACACATACACACAGAGTTCAGAGACAAGGCAGGCAGGCAGGAAGGCAGGCAGGCAGACAGACACCAGGAGATCACATGGTAGAGGGCGACGAGGTGCAGATACAAGCGGAGGTCGGGGAGTAAACAGGTAGATGTCATCGCAGGTGAGGTCAATGACAGCATGCGGTTGTGATGAGTCACAAAGAGAAGAAAGTGGAAATATCGGAGCACAGAGGCGTGAGATACGAAAAGACAACAAACACAGGTGGAACAAACAGAGAGAGAGAGAGAGAGAAAATAAATTCATTTTAGAGTTTTCCACAAGGCAACTTTACAGACTGGAAAATATGCTGAGATGAACACACTTAACACTGTTTCTCTGCTAGCCATTATCTTTCATATAGATTTCCCTCTTTTATTACAGGTCACTGTTTCTAACAACGGCAATTTTAAAACCAAGCATGAATAAAAAATAACGGTAAAATCCAACACGTGGCATTGGAATTGCTTTGCCAGCGCTCCTGCTCGATCGGGTGACATTTGAACTCAACGCAGAGTGCGGGTGCGAAGGATAAAGTGCTTATCCCCAGTGCCACGCCTACTACCTACCCGCGTTATAACAGGGAAGGCGTTTGTTTTCACCGCGACCGCATGCAGCCATCAGCACCGCAGGACCCGACGGTCGCGCGAGTGCCTGCCCGTCATTCTCCATGTGACCCGGGCTGGTTAGGCAAACTTTAAACTCCTGGCGGCGCAGCCTGTCCGAGCTGTGGCAGCAGCCGTCCGCAGGGCAGCCCCAGACATGCGTGTCTGTACAGGTGTTCATGCCATGCAGAGACCACAGAGCAGGTAAAGGCAACGGGTCAGAGTCAGTGCAGTTAGTTCCAAAACTGAACACGTTATGGGTGAAAGGTAAAAGCTTGAATCTGCCAGGTTAAGCAGTGGTGGAGAGAGTGTAATCCACAATCAGTGGTGCTATGTTCTACCAAAAAAGAATGACTCTCTGTGCTGAATCGTGTTAGCAGAACAAGGGTAAGATGCTAAATAACCTAAGATCACAGTAGGAACTTTTCTCTTGCTGCCATGGTGAACATGCAGGATATAACAGGCTTGTCAACAAGGATTCTATCACACTCGGGAATGAGGAGTGGGGG
>JAOYSI010022541.1:0-34367 GCA_025775065.1 Hiodon alosoides | reverse complement strand
ATATATGTAAAATGAACTCAAGTAAAGTACTGGTTGGGTATTTGTATAGTGCAAAAAATTTTGCAAGGTGTGTTTCGTCCACACAGAAAATTAAAAACATAATGCATAGAAGCTGTATCAATAACAAAAGAAGCCCTAGCAGCCAAGAGGAGTGTGATTTAAATAAGATTATGGCCCTCAACCAATGCTGATAAAGTGCTTCTTCATCATCAGGAGATCTCTCAGGAAGATGTTTCCACAAACGGGGAAGTCAATCGTCTTCGATAACTTCCCAGATCCGTCTGACACCTGGGAAATCATTGAGACCATAGGGAAAGGCACATACGGCAAGGTGTACAAAGTGCTCAACAAGACTAACGGAAGCAAGGCGGCAGTCAAAATCCTCGACCCCATCCATGTAAGTTGAAGACCTCATTAAATTTCCATTTACGAAATGGTCTTAGTAACATTGGAACATTTGGTTTCAAAAGAACCAGGGCTTTGCAGAGAGGGTAGACAAGATCTAATTAAATATCCAGTGAAAGTAAAATTTGAGTCAATGTTGAGAGAAAAGCTGCACTAGGCTCTGCTCTTTCCTATCATTGAACTTTAAAGTTAGACAATACTCAGTAATGCAAGCGTGTTCCAATTTCAGTCTCAGAAATGGGTGAGAAAAAAGCACATAGTGTCACTTCCTTGACTGTGTCCCCTGACAGGTAATGTTAATATAAACGCACCAGCAAAAAACGCAGTGGAACAATCTGATAGAAAGGCACAGACCTTCTCTGCCTTTAGGGGCGTGTCCTTGAGTTACTGCTCTTAGCTAGTAAAAAAATAAAGAAAGTTTAACCCTGAACTGAAAATGAATAACATTATACTATATCTGAACTTTTCAAAATGTGATTTTAAATCAAAGCAGCTTATATAAGATAAAATAATAAGCCAACCAGTGTAAGTGTCGAGTCAGTGTAAATCCAGTGACCTCACCACCCGTTACTGTTTGGAATGCTAGTTCTGTGTGAGTATCATGCATTTATTTGTGGTTATACATGACCCGTGTAACTTTGTTATGGCTTTTTAGTAACCTGTTTTCTTCTTTCCAGATCACTAGTACCTATTTTTTTTACATAAACCTTGAAATGGTGATGCAACAAAATCAGTTCCTATCAATGTATCTATCCTGTTTTTTTTCTTTGATTATGCCCTGGATGTTCTTGGTTGAGTCAGTGTTATACTCCTGTAGCCTCGAGTGCAAAGTGTAGCGCAACACATTCGATTCTATGAGACAGCATTGGTTGGCATGAATTACAGAGAATAATTATGAGAATCTATATCTGATTGCATGATTCAAAATTCCCCCCCACTCTCACAGCACAAAACTCTGAATCTTTGAATTCACGATGAACCAGCTCCTGAAGAAGGATGCAATTTGTTATCATTAGAGAAAGATTTACATACCTCATCCTTTCAGTGTCTCAGAATGATCTGAAACGTGGAATGCATTTCAGGGTCTGATGTAATTTTTTTAGCTCAAGCCTGTGTCTCCTGACAACAAAAATCACATGAACGGTGCCACACATACAGTTGTGCTCAAAAGTTTGCATACCCTGGCAGAAACTGTTACATTTTTGCATCAATTTTGAAAATATTAGGATAAGGATAGTGATCATATGAAGCCATTTATTATCACATAGTTGATTGGCTCCTTTTTAAATCATAATTATAACAGAAATCACCCAAATGGCCCTTATCAAAAGTTTACATACCCTTGACTGTTTGGCCTTGTTACAGACACAAGGTGACACACAGGTTTAAATGGCAATTAAAGGTTAATTTCCCACACCTGTGGCTTTTTAAATTGCAATTAGTGTCTCTGTATAAATAGTCAATGACTTTGTTAGCTCTCATGTGGATGCACTGAGCAGACTAGATACTGAGCCATGGGGAGCAGAAAAGAAATGTCAAAAGACCTGTGTAACAAGGTAAAGGAAATTTATAAAGATGGAAAAGGATAAAAAAAGATATTCAAAGCCTTGAAAATGCCAGTCAGTTATGTTCAATCACTTCTTAAGAAGTGAAAAATTCAGGGAACTCTTGATACCAAGCCAAGGTCAGGTAGACCAAGAAAGATTTCAGCCACAACTGCCAGAAGATTTGTTCGGGATACAAAGAAAAGCCCACAGGTAACCTCAGGAGAAATACAGGTTGCTCTGGAAAAAGACGGCGTGGTTGTTTCAAGGAGCACTATAGGACGATACTTGAACAAAAATGAGCTGCATGGTCGCGTTGCCAGAAAGAAGCCTTTACTGCGCCAATGCCAAAAACATGGCCGGTGGCAATATGCCCGACAACACCTTGACACGCCTCCCAGCTTCTGGCACACTAATTTGGAGTGACAAGACACAATCATAAGCGCTATCTTTGGAGAGGGGTCAACAAGGCCTATAGTGAAAAGAATACATTCCCCACTGTGAAGCATGGTGATGTTTTGGGGGTGTGTGAGTTCTAAAGGGATGGGAATCTTGTGAAAATTGATGGCAAGATGAATGTTATCAGAATGATGTTATCAGAAAATCCTGGCAGACAATTTGCATCCAATCTGCGCATGGGACGCTCTTGGAAATAAAAGAAATGTGGTTTGCTTGCTCACTAATTTTTTCTTTAAAAATGGTACATATATTACCAATTTTCCAAGAGTTTGAGCACAACTGAGTTCTAGTAAAAACTCAAATGAAATCAGTGATGAACTTACCAAACTTGTGAGTCAGACACCATTTATTTAATTAAATATCTAAAAACAACACTTACAGGAGACGTACTGCCGCTTTACAGTCCCACTATTTCACTCTGCCTGGGATTTGTTCAACCTGCCTGATGAGTACATGTGAGCTTGGAGGGTTTATTGAATTCTGTAGCTTTTTTCATTTTAAAAGCACAAAAAACCACAATGCAAGCAGGTCAAAGTAAATAGAATTTGTCCTTTATTAAAACAAAGTCAGTACAATTAAGAAAGCATCTTATTGTTTCTCATTTCAGTTAACCCTGGGGCTTAAATTTATCTTTAAACTGGTTTTTCATTGAAGAGTTACTAAAAATCAGTGAGCTCATGCAGTGACAGATCACTTCAGAATACGATAAATAGTTTCGGCTTTTTCTGATTTTATTCGTTTTATTATAATTACAGTTTCCTCTGCTCTACAGTCCAGGGGCTTAAGGGCAGCATATACAACTGTTGCTCTAACTATTAATTACTTTTTTATCTTCTATTTAGAAGAAAAGGTAACCATTGTTACACGTTTAGGTAACGTTGATGCCAGACTTATTGCACCTATATTTCTTTAAAAAAAGGAAGACCCTCTAATGAAAAATATAAATAGATTCACCTGTAGCTAAGCCCATAACTTGTAGTTGCATAACCTGAAATGCAGACTCCAAATGCTTACTGTGAGTGAATATGGGTATGTATCAATATCACTACTGTTGGTTTCTAATTGCAGGACATAGATGAAGAAATTGAGGCTGAGTACAACATCCTCAAAGCTCTTTCTGACCATTCCAACGTGGTCAAGTTCTTCGGGATGTTCTACAAGAAGGATGTGAAGAACGGGGACCAGTTGTGGCTGGTCTTGGAGGTACCTAGGATACATACATTTGTCCTGTTAATGTAAAATCGTCTATTTATATCGTAAGTGTGTGAAGTTTAGTCCAAACAGCAGTACATTGCATAACAGTCACGTGGTTTTAGGCATTTTTGGCTCAATGTTCTTGGGGGCAGTGTAGGACTCATGAAATGTACCTGCATCTCGCAGAGAAGCAATGCAGGGATCTAGTAAGGCCTCGAGGGGCGGGGTTTGATGTTATTTTTGGAGCACTCTGAGTCCATGGACAGTTTACTTTACTCCAGTCAGCACAAAGCTACAGGAAAAAACTTTCATGGATGGTGTTGACAAAGGAGGCCCTTGTGTACACAGATCCAAGACTAAGGTTTTTTTTAATGACCAAAATCATAAATAATAACATTTTTTCAGTGTTTATTGTTGTCACACTGTTTGGAAACTTTTTTTCATGGAACATATATCTGAAGCAGTGATCATTTTAACTATATGTCTTCCTAACTAAAGTTTTAAGAAAGCTCGATCGAAACAGTTTTTTTCCATAACAGAAATTGAAGTGGCCCTTAACTCCCAACATTGATGTTGCATTCGGCAAAGAAGCCCTTTCAAGTGCCACGTGCTCTGTAACAATATAATACAGGTTGTTTGTGAATCAGCGTTGCTGTTCACTTTAGTGCTGTATGTTGTGGCAGTGACTGCTCCAAATAACAATAGAAAAAATGCCTTATGGTGGAGGTCAACGAGCCTGAAAGTGGGAACAGTGGAGTAAGAGGAGACAAAACATCACATTAATTCTTTTTTTCATCCCTGCTGTCTGCTGTCTACTGTGCATGCTAAGCACTGATTCACAGTCAAAAGGAATACAGATAAATCAGTATTCCTTTTAGCATAAAATATCCACTTCTGATGTCATCATTGAAAATTCCACCAAGTGTTATGATATCACAGCTGTACATTCTGGTGTTTAATAGGAGCCTTTTGCATTTTCTGAACGTAGTCTAAAGTGCAAGGCAGGTTCTTTTGCTGGGGTGGAATGAACCATCAGCTTAAATGTTTTGTAACTTGAGCTCGGAGCTGACCAGACAGCAGCTGCTACCCTTTCAAATGTATGGAAAGCTAGGTATACATGTCATTCCGGCGCTGGATTTAGGTGTCCACCAGGCACAGTCTTGCACTCCCTTTAACATTTGACCCAGCGGGAATGTAAACATTGTAAAATTAGTCGTCTGCACTGAGAGACACAGTTCTGGTCAAGTATGGTTTAACTCTTACCGTGTTGGGATAAACAAATTGAATTTCTACCCACATCTTCATTCTACAAGTTATTAATATGTTATTTTATGCATACATGGCCATTATCAGGATGCATTGCGGGTAACCTATGAGTAAATTGTGCTTAGTTTCTTTATAAATATTCATGAGCAATTATTTTATTATTGCCATTATATCTGTTTTGCAGAGTATCTAGCCTAAGAAACAAAGCCTGCTTTGCCTTCAGAAACAAGCATGGCAGTCTAAATCTAGAGAGGTAATCATGAAGCTACAATCGCTGCCTTCCATTTGGGCTGGGTACAGTTGTAAGCCAAGAGAAGAGTGCAATTGCCATGGTTACCGTTCCTCCCTCTGGTTTGTAATTTTCCATGTCTTTGTGGGATCAGTGGAGCATTCCTGATGTGTCGTGCAAACCTTGTGTAACACTGCAGTGTCTGGCATCATATCGTCATGTGTACATTAACAAATACATAGAAATATTTTCGAGTCCAATTCTGTAATTCTTAATTATTGTGACCCTGGGTCCTCAACAATGTTTTGAAAGCAGTAAAATAATACACATTGTTTTTGTCTAAACGGAGGTATAGGTCTGGCACACCCGCCTTTTTTCATTTCTATAATGGACAGCATTAATTAAACACACACGTTAGAAAACATTCTCTGAAATAAAAAATAAAAAAACTATTTAAAGTCTAATATTTTTAAAATTACTAACCACAAATCAATTCCCTTAACTGATATTTCAGTCCTCATTAGTTTTATGTAGCATTTACAATTTATGTAGCATTAATTTATTTTATTTCAATCAATGTTAGAAACATGTTGATCGATTCTCACATACAGAGGTTTCTGTATGAGCATACCAAAACTCTTTTAAACATTTAAATCTAGGTTCATTGCTCTTATTGCATAGGCATGTTGTCCCCATGCTTTGTTTGTGTATTTATCATCAGTTCAGTAATAATTTAGATTAACCAATGCGAGCCATTCATGATACTGATGGAATGACTGGAGTTATGAGGAAAAATATGAGTGGTCTGCCATGCTTTATACCCATTGTTAAACATTGGCACCCAACAAAAATATGCTACAGATATGTCAGTGAGTGTTAACTCATATTGTAATTTTAAAAATCACTCCCTGGAGAAGGAAGTATCATACTCCAGCTTCAGTACCAAATATCACAATGGTATTTTTGAAATACTTGTGCTTATTAGCCATTATTTTTCATAAATTAATTTTATTAATAATTTTCTCTGCTTAGAAAAGTGTCTTTTCACAGACCGTTTGTCTGGGCCAGTGTCATCAATTGACAATGAGGTTTAAAAAGCCATTGTTCATAATAACCTTTCATCAAACATCTACAGAAACAGGACACTAATTATTGGAGTAAATGATAATGTTGCAGGCACTAATCAACGCTTCTCAAAAGCCACTATGTGGAGTCTGTTGCATGCACACAAATAGAGCATTTTGAACACAAGACACTTAAATTGACTTAATGGTCTTCATATAGTTGTACAAACAGATTATTGAAATATGTTTTAACTGTAAATAAGTAAAATATTGTCCAATTTTTACTAAAATTATATGTTTTGCAAAAATAATTACCCTAAAAAAATTAACTATTTTTTCAAACTCTGATAATTTAAATATAACTACTGGCAAAAAATTCAATATCAAAATTCAATTTCCCTAAAATGAATAGGATCCTTGTGGAACTTCACCAGTATCCATTAGGTAAGAAGGGGGTGGAGGGGAGTTCTACCAGTGAGATCTAGGTAGATCAAAGATCAAAGCCAAAGGAATAGTCACTTTCTGACTGAGAGAACTCAAGATAATATTTCTGCTGTGGGGCTTTGGTAAAACAGTTTGGAAGGCAAAGACAAAATAAAGTGAAACAGTTGTCTCTCTCAAACTCTAGCCACATCTACACACACACACACACACACACACACACACACACACACACACACACACACAATTAGTGTTTCAAACCCATTGGAACAGTAGTCAAAAATCTAAGAAAACAAAACTGAGCAAACAGATAAACTAAGATAAGTGAATCAGTATTGAGTTTGTTCAGCCATTCCACCATGATAGTGCTGATAGTGTGCATCCAAATCTACAAAGAAATGGTTAGGCGAATTCTTAAAGCTCAATGCAATTTGAAATGAAGAAAACACGTTATAAAGAGACCCGGAGAAATTCTCATTTGAGGAATAGCTGAAAAAACATCCATTGATATCACCACCTTACAAAAGGCTTCAAAAGGCTGGCACATAAATTAATCATTTCACAGTTATGAATGTAGCCTGTGTATTTTTTTTCTAGAGTTAATTGTATAATAGGTCAATGCGATTTAAAATCCTGGGGCCATTGCAAATCCATTTTAACTGAATTAAAGCATTTTGAGAATAAATTTTGAGAATAACCAAACAAAACCTACCGGTTGTGGCATCGGTGAAGTTGTTTTATCTTGACTGACCTGGTTTCCTTCTACCTCAAATGTAGATGTTATTAGTTGAGAATTTTATTTAAAGGGCACAAGCATTGATAAATAATTGCTTTTCCGAAATCAACAGCCTTTGAAGGTTAGCCATGTGACACTGAGCAATTCACCTGTATTGCTAATCAGCTACTGCTTAACCCTGTATGGTGGACCATTTCTAAGACTTAAAAGGCCCATTGATCGTAGGTCTATTTGGATCAAATAGGCCTTTTGATCTTGATCTATTCTTTTTATTTTAAATAACCATCTGCATTTAAAAGGAAGGCTTGCTATGAAAGTAAACTTCAAGACTACATCCGTGGTGAGCATGAGAAAATCTCACAAACCCAAAATTTGGTAACTTTAATTAGAGATCTAGCATATCTTCATATTTTCAATAGTTACTAGTCAATCTAAAAGTCAATCTACCATACTGTCAAAATTGGAGAAATAGTTCAAATAGGAGAAACGTGGAATACCTTCAAACAAATGATATAACTAGCACACAGGATATTTAACATGAGACCCAGAAGCAACACTTCAGAAGGCAAAGACGATTGAGGGCAGAATTAGCCATCAGTCATGTTGAGAAATGTGAAGAATTAATCTGACGTGTTGCCTACAGTTGACATTAATAATATTAAAACAGTCAAATGATGGTAATTCGGAGTGAAAGGCGTGAAGTCCAGAAATAAGCCTGTTTCAGCCATTAATTAAGTATTTTTTCATCGTATCCATTGGTCTCTGTATTGTAGCATGGGATATTTTTCATAGATAAATGCAAGGTTGGGAGGGGGGCTGCTTTAATTAATATTCTTAACAATAAAGAAAGAATACATGGCAGTGGAGTTCAAACAGGGTCTCAGTCTTATGAAAACCTGTAAAAAATGGGAATGGAAACCTAATCTTATCCAGTGACAAATTTAGAAATTTAGAATAAATCTTATTAAATCTAAGATTAAGAAAACTAAGATTTTTGGCATAATTTATTCAAGTTACAAAAGTTTAAATTTAAAATGATCAAAAGCACCTTCGTTAAAAAGTTAAAAAGAAGTGTGAGGTAATTTTAGTCAAATGAGCATTGAAAGACCGCTTAAACATTTTAGACAGTCTCAATTTCAGTGCAATTCACTAATGACGGATGATCGTCAAGCAGAACTACCTCCTTACTGCTCCCCTCTGACTGTTATTCTTCGCATGACTGGAGTCCGTCTCAAATTTGTTCTGATTTAGTGGGGCTTTTTAAAGCACTGAATGAACTGCCACTGAAAACTGAAGTAAATGGGGCCCAAAACTGCTCCTGGGAATCTTTATAGTCCAACTTCCATTACCACAAATTAACAAAGAATCAAACTGTCAATTGTATTTTGATACGATTACGTAACATCACACACTTGAAGTAACAAGTTAAACGCTTCAAGTTCCTTACGATTGAACAACAACAGTGTAGGCTACTGTCTCAAAAGGTAAAAAAACACCCATTATCTATTCCATTGCTCTTATATTAAATAATTGTTTCTATATTATGTAAGAGGCTTGTGCCATCTCTGGTAGAAATGGTTGAAGAAACATAAAGGAACGGACACCTTTAAAAGTCACAGGCTACCCTCCAGGCGGTGTTGCAGTGAGTTTGCAAATGGTTTTTTGTAACTCTGGGAATGGCTCAAGAGAACACTAATGCACCATTGTTTTTCCAAATCCGCTTTCCAAATTGCTTTGTAACCTATAGACAAAACCTTCATTTTTTCATAATTAATAAGTAAGAGTGTAATGTTTCACCACAAGGTTGTTGTTGTCTTTATAAGTTAATGATCCAAATTTAGTTCCTTTGCAGACAACAGTACCCTAGACCTTCCTACCTTAAAGCAGCACACTTAAGTGAAATTGAATATACATGAAATGAACAAGAATATCAAAGATGGCTTCTGTGCTTTTTAAATTTATTTCTGTCTTCTGTAGCTCTTCCCATTGAGGGACATTTAATTTTTTATTTATTTCTGGTTAGGTTGAAACAGCACAAAATAATGGGTTATCATTGTTGCCTTGACAACACAAAAGCCTAATTTGTACAATTATCCTAAGGGCTAGTGTTAGAATAGGGAGTCGCTGCTCATCTCTTATAAATACAAACTTAGATTCAGGTATTGACACTACATATGTAAGAAAGGTTACTGGCATCCACGTAAATTATTATTTGAAGTGTTAAAATAGTAAAAGCTATTTGGAGGAATATTCAAGATAAGTAACAATTTAAGACTCAAACCCACGAAGAGATTAAGATTGCAGTAGTGTAGATTGTTAATAAAACTTTTGTACATTTCTGGTTCACCTAAGCTCAAATGAGCCACAGTGATAAGCAGGAGGTCAAGGGTCATGTAATGCAGGAAGGCAATGTTTCCATCACCTGAATTGGAGGAGTACTAGATGAGAAGTAGTTGCGTCGTGAATGAGAACATCATGACATGTGTCTTCAGGGAAGAATCTAAAGTGTTGGTAGCCACAACTTCAAACATTTTCAGTTGTTCTTGATTTCCTCAGGGTCTCTTTTGCACGTAATCGCGAAATGGAAGTGATTTGTCGTGATTTTGTTTATCACACCACGGCCATTCCGTCTGGGTACCCTTTAAAAAAAGAAAAAGAAAGAAAGAGGGGAGTACTACATGAAGTGTGACTTCACATGCCTATAAACTGAATTTATCTTTTATTCAGTTTACTAAAATCTTTATGTTAATGTACACTAGAATACTCGTAAAAAAAGACTTAAGGTTGTGTCACAAACATCTTCACCAGTACAAAGCCATGGGTAAAATTAGAATATTTAATTTTAAGACCATGTTTAGTCATCGCAAATCATTGTAAATCCTCCTTATAGAAATATTCCCCCCAGGCATGTTTCCCTGCCTTTCCCCTGACTGCTCCTGATAGATAAGGTTGCGCAGATTTGAAAAGCAGAATCCATTGTCAAGACCACAGTACATCTTTGAAACAAGATTTTCTCTGACATCATGCGGTTCCAAAGCCGTTATCTGAAAGCCTGTAATACATTAGAAATGAAGTTCAGATGTCCCTGATTGGAGCTCCGTGCTGAAGCTTTGATCAGCGTTTGCCAAGTCATGCTTTTGTATACCTAATGAAAGTCTCCGCCTCCCATTTTCTTTTCACATTTAATTTTAGCTGTGCAATGGTGGATCAGTGACTGATCTGGCGAAAGGCTTGCTGAAAAGAGGGGACAGAATGGATGAGGCCATAATTGCCTACATCTTGCACGAAGCACTCATGGTAAGCATTAGTATGTGTGTGTGTGTGTGTGTGTGTGTGTGTGTGCGTGTGTGCGTGTGTGTGTGTGCGTGTGTGCGTGTGTGTGTGCGTGCGTGCGTGTGTGCGTGCGTGCACGTGTTTGTGCGTGTGTGAATAAAAGAGAGAGAAATGCGTAAATGAATAATAATGAAGGTAGATGTGTGTGTTTTCCACTTAGTAGGTTACTATATTATGCTATAGTACACTACGTTATACCTTACCCCCCACCCCACCCTTATGCACACACGCACACACACACACACACGAACACACACACGCACACGAACACACCCCGTTAGTATGTCAACAGTCAACAGTACGGGCAGGGGCACTTTCGTAGCACATTTTCCTCTCTATAGAGTGCAAACTGTTTAAGTTGCTCAGGAGGAACACCGCTACCCTGACAACTGTAGCCTGAGATGATGTCTCCTGCTCTTGGGCCAACACTTTTAACTCAATACCATGCTCTTAGGTCCTTGATTGCGAATGACTTACTATTGACAATGGTTACTTAAATCTGTCTTAAGTAAAGGCTTGGTTTTTGGCTGCTTTACCTGGCCAAGATTGATTGACACAGAGCACTCCTGGGGGAGGGGTCTATTGAAAACCCTTTTAAACTAGGTTAACCACCCTTGAGGCGTGTGTTGCAAATGTAGAGGGCTTGAAGAGGGCCCCCCGATGGGGGAAGCGCTCTTTGTCTTCTCTTCCCATCTTCACCTAGAGTGCACTCTCTGGGAACCTGAGTTCCCATCACAGGCTCGGGTTTTTCTAATCAGGCCATCCTTTCGCTCTCCAGGGACTTCAGCATTTACATGTAAACAAGACGATCCACCGTGACGTCAAGGGAAACAACATCCTCCTCACAACACAGGGAGGGGTTAAGCTGGTAGACTTTGGTACGTATTGTTTAGAGTGTGCATGTATGTCTTAGGCGATGAACTGAGGTCATTAATGTGGTGGTCAGTGTAGAGTTAATGGCGCACCAAAATATCTGTGATATACACTACCTGGAAAAAGAGGGTAGTGACTTGTAATATGATTCCAACGAACATTGCATTAGAACACAATAAAAGCAGCAGCTTGCCTGTGAGGCAGCACCAGAAGGTTTTCTATTTCTGTTTTATTTTTTTGTCTGTTTAATGAAGTGCTATATATACATATATATACTCTCTGTGGTATGCATAGAAAAAATTATTCAGAAGAACATTGCGCTTTCTTATCACAGACAATTAAAAACATTCTTAACTAAAGATACAGTGGATCTCTTGCTTATTAACTGACTTACTGAAATGGGTTTTAGTATAGTTTATGTTGCGTTTACATTCTTTTTTTTCTTTTTACATTTTTCAATAAAATAAAACTCGTTGTCGCTTTTTTTTAAAGACAAGAACTCAAAAATAGAACTCAAAACATTGAACTGTGTTGCTAAACATAGTGGTGACTCAGTGCCCTAAAGTTAAAGCTTTCTCAATTAAGGCATAAGTTCCTCAGAAACAAATGTATATTTAAATGATTGAATTTACCATGTCTTTACCATGATGTCTTTTGACTGCCTTTCCCATAAAATTTGCATGATTAAAATTAGAAGGGTTTGTGGTCCGACTCCTAAAAGACACCTGAAAAGCCACAGCCTTGATTTGATTTGTAAATTCTTTCCCATAATCTCTTTGCAAAACTATGTGTGATAAGCCACTGCGGGCCGTGTGCAAAGCGATTGATGGAGGCTGGGAACAAAAATTATAACGCAGCCACAGTATGTTACGTTTCAGTTGTGTTGAAGCGGTTGTGGTGGGTTTTTAAAAATCCTGGCTTGCAAAAATATGGGTCGGGGGGGCTAAATAAAACACTTGACAATTTACCATATCTTATATTCTTATATTCCCAGAGTAGTGTACACAATATCTTAAATTACTTTAGATATCTCGACAGATCTTTTATATTTAATTTAAGAGATCCTGTTAGCCAGATCAAATAAAGCATGTTTTTTGCACGTGATACCATTTTTTCTTACTATGTTAGTGAAGCTAAGGATCTTCAGCTATGGATGATGGTCTTTGTAGAAGTTTTACGGTCCCAAGCACAACCCTCACATAATCATTTCAGAAAAACAAACCAAAAATTTGTACTTATAAACAAGGATTTAGTTTAAATTTGAGGACTATATGCTTCAAATATAGTTTGATTCCAAAAAGCTGGGAATACCTCGTCCTCACTCTGCTTTGCGTCTTTGACCAGGATTCTTTAAAACTATAAAGTAACTATAAGCTTGTCAAGGGCATATTACCCCCCACTCCCAGAATCTGGGATTGTCAATGTTTTGTGTCATCTTTCAATAGCAAATTTAAGCAAAGCTAAAGACGGGCCACTTTGCAGTAAGGTTGAGCCCCCTCCCCTCTTCGTGAATGCCCAGCGTCATGCTGCGATAATTCTAATCGGGAAGCAAAGCGTTTTGTCTGCAGCGCCCAGCAAAGTGAGCTGCTGAATTGATGGAGCCCCCGCGGTGACTCATCACAGGAGGGGGAAAAAAACATTATGGGCTGGGTTAGGGGAGAAACGCTTTTAAATTTCTTCATGAATATTCTAATTGACAGTGTTATCTCTTTGATAATTATTACGTATTGCCCCCAGCCCCGACTTGTAGCTAATGTAGTGGAAAGAACAGGCTCAAAGGCAGGTTTTGACCCTGTGTGCTGGCAAGCACAGTACTGTTATAAAAGGTTTCTCCTAGTCTGTTTCTTAAATCAGTACGGATCATTGCTGCTGTTCAAAATCGGGGATATCTTGCTGCAGCTAAATGCATCGCTTGTCCTCATACGGGCAATGTCACTTCACCAATGGACCGTGAAGGATCAATCAGTTTTGTTCTTCACTTAGACAGAATGCTAGTAGAACTGAGATTGTGTCTCCAGTTTAATTTAGTTTAAATTAGACAGAAGTTTATATTTAGTTTGATCAAAGCACATACAGGGTGCAAATCTCCATCATCTGCGACTATGCAACATGCATCTACATTTTATTGTTTACATTAAATTATTGATTTTGGTCATTAGCTTGGGTTGTACATTTCTACAGATTTAACAAATTTAACAAAATAACACAAAAGGAATTAACCAGCGTATTAATGCTGCATTGTGGACATTAGGGAGTGTTAACTTATACACAAAAACATGCTATGGATTCGGGTTGGACATCCATAGCAAAAGACATCCATAGCAAAAGACAATAGCAAATAACATTAACATTGTCTTTTGCACATCCATAGCAAAAGACAATGTAATCGACACTGTGTGAACTGTTTCTCAAGGCTTCAAGTTGAGTGGAATATAGATTCAAAATTTTTAAAAATTTAAATTTTTCAATCCACGAAGTTAACACGGCAAAATCAAATAACAAAACAAACCAGTGGTCAACCACAGTATTCTTGGATGGATGACTTTTTGAAAAATCAAACCCATCTTTATGCTGCTTGTTTGACTTATCTGTTTACATTTTTAAATTTGCTTTTTCATTATGCAGTGGTTTAGCACCTGAGCTTTGCAATTCAAAACGATTTTTATTTGCCTAAAAGCAGACTGTGGCTGTTCTTTTTGGGTCACAGAGAGGGTTCCATCACAGGTTACAGAAGGACTGCAGATAAAAAGCAAAACCGATGTCCCAGACTATCGGCTTTCTGCTATCAAAACCGATTCTGTAAACTGCTAGCATAAATGATAAGGACTGTTGCCAAGGACCATTTACGTTTCTATTGTTATTCAAGCAATAAGCAAAAGATCCAGCAAACCGATATCAGATAATACTGTAACCAGCATACCAGAAATGATTTCATTGTAGAAAACCCAGAGTCCCCAATAAAATGAGGATTTGTCCATTATTTAATTTTTTATTGTTGTTCTCATCCAGGTGTGTCTGCACAGCTCACGAACACACGCCTGCGCAGGAACACATCGGTGGGAACCCCTTTTTGGATGGCTCCAGAGGTAGGCCTCCACCCCTGCCAAGTTCATGCTTCCAGCTGGGCGGGACCGTTGTCAACGAGTTAAACAAATAAGTGGTTACCAATAAGCAGCCTTTGGCAATAACTTCTTACTCTTTCTTTATTGACGGCGTTGTAAAGCTCCCTGATGTGCCAGATGAGGTGAAAATTGTTCTCAAAAAATTCAAAAGATAAAGGAAGAACAATAACCTTTTTTGTTTTATTGAGGAGATCAGAAAAGTTAACCAAGAACCCTAGCACTTAATAAGCTTTCTTTTTGTCTGAAGGATTCCTCTTTGCCCAACTGACGTAACCTTAATATGAGCACTTGATACGAGCTGTAGTCTTAGTGTCTCTTTATAAATATTTTCCTACGGATAGTTACTGAAGGAATGGAGTTTGGCTGATCAACGGTAATATTGTCATTCAGTTGTCATTCTGAGTGCTCCAGAGATGGGTTTTACTTATTTAGCATCACTCATTTTGTTTGCCTTCATTTTGACACGCGTTGTAGGGTTGTTTTTCATAGAACCAATAGTTTACTTGAGTAAACATAGATTCTATTTCCGTCAAAACCTTATTATAATGAGGCACAAGGTGTTACACCTGTATAGCAGGTGTTGTGTAATACATTGAAAAAGCATTTGAAAGGAAAAGCATGCTCTGAAAAGGTACTCAGAGTGAAGCTTATTTGGAATTAGAGCACGACCAGCCTTCCTTGGCTAGAAGATGGAATAAATAATAAACGGATTCTAGATTTGCACCCTGAGAAGATAACGGTAAACTGTGGCGAGACCCACAGTTTTATGGGTGAAAATTTTATATATTTGTTTTTTAAACTCTTTAGACCACAGACATCTATGTGGTGGGATTAGGTTAAAGATAAAAATTTCCTTTAAAATGTTCTATTTTTTTAGTTTTTGATGTTGAAGATGAACTTTTTGCGGTTTTCGTTTGTTCACCTGTGTATGGTCTCTGTTAATGGGTGTCTATGGTAGGGGCTAGCCATCACTACAATGACTGCAAATCCTATCTGAAGCTCTCACACACCTTTGTACTTGGTGGCGAAGCCGAAAGACCCCATCGACCGTTGGTGAGGAGCTAGTTAGGCTTGTGGCTGACTCAGACTGACTCAGGCTTTGTGCCACAGGTCATCGCATGCGAGCAGCAGCTGGACTCCACCTACGATGCCCGCTGTGACGTCTGGTCCCTCGGTATCACCGCCATCGAGCTCGGTGATGGAGATCCGCCACTTGCCGATCTCCACCCAATGAGAGCCCTGTTCAAAATACCCAGGTGGGAAGTCTTTTTTTCTTAATGGCGCTAAAAGTTCAGGTCAAAATTCTTTGCAAATGGCCCTCCGTTTAATTTTAAAAGAGTGAAAGACTTCATGGGGCTGTATCACTGAGCAATGGTAGAATAGGTGTATTGTTTTCGGGCTACCTGCCAAATGCAAACCTTGATGTGTGTGTGAATGTAGATGGGTGTATCTACTTTGGATAAGAATATAAATATTAGGGTAGTTTATGACTAGTATATAATATTCTGAATTGGAGTGCCATGAGGAATTTTTTAATGAGTGTGGCTTGAAGGTATTCTTCAATAAAGTAATGGCGCACAGAAAATCAGATGATGAAAAATTGGAGTGCTCATGAATATTGGAATTTTTTCAACAAAGAGACAGAGGAAGCAAAAGCTATACAATACATACATTTGATACTTTTCTTTCACTACCACACTTACAATACATACTCACTCCTAAGCTGCTCAGCTGTATGAAAAGTAATTTCAGGGATTTCAGGGAAAAATGCGGTTTACAGTTTGTAAATTTCTCTTACAAAATTTCTTACAATTTATGGTGCTCCTACTACAATCTTGCCATCCTGCTTAAACCCCCTCCCAAGATGAGTGTATGTGGCATCCAGGACTGTCATAAGGATGATCAAAAAGACTTTGTTTGATTGTTAATATCTTTGTGTAGCTTAAAGTGGCTTAGGGATTGCACAACTCTTGTGTTTGTTTTGCAGGGACAAACACAGCGCCTGTTTTCTCTGGTTGAATGAAAGCGAAACTCTTTCCTTTTCCTAAGTTGTGATCAGATTTAGCTTCAACGCTTGGTAAATTGTTGTATTTTGGAGACAGATTACTTTGTTGTCCACCCCCGCTTGCACGCATACCCATTTAATTGGATCACAAGCCATTTATTTTCACTGCTCTCTCAATGACTGGAGTTCTTAGCCAAGGGGATGCATTATCTAGCTCTCCTGTGACCCGCATGACTCCAGAAGAAGGCCTACTAGTGCCCTCAATGGGATTGCTCACTCAGTGCACACTGGATTTGGTTCTCGGAATTTTGACTCCTTGAGATTTAACTTCTCTGGATTTGCTTCCTAGCCTCTCAAAGGGCCCTGCTTGAAAAGCGATGGGAGTTTATGCCACCAGATGTATAATCCAATTCCACTGCTCCAGAACTATTATGTCTATGTTGCTGTTTTTCCAGCTCATCCACTTGTATGCTTTATAAGAATGAGAAAATATTAAACTTCCTAGTTCCTAATCACACAGATATCATATCTCATGGAATCTCCCCAGACATGAGACATCTTGTATTATACAATGAGTTCCTCAAGACAAGTTGTGTTCCAGCATGCAGCAGAAACTGTGTACGAGCATAGCCGAGCAACTGAGGGAAAAGGGCAGCGTGTGTTTTATGGCATGCTGCCCAAGACTCCAGACAGTCAAGGCTTATTTGATCATCTGTGACCCAGAACAAATCACAGCAATCTTCTCTGTCACTGTACGTGGGCTTAGAGACTCATCCAAATTTAGCCCTGAGCGCTGTGCTGCCTGTTTCCAACGTTTGCGGCCACCACACAGTTGAAGAGTCATGTGACCGTGCATTGAGAGATGGTGGGCGTGCCACTCTCTGTTCCCTCTCTGTCCCACTTGGACATCTTGGATGGATAGTCAGAAGGATGTCCACAGCCTAAAATGACCCTCACCATGGACAAATCAGTGGACCCTACTGACCAGGTTGTTTCCCGCATTCTGCTAAAGCATTGTCAGGCCCCCAGGGATGTCCAGTCCATGCACTAAAACACGCAGCACACCCAGGCCCCTTGTAGCACAGCAGGGGTATATCTTAACCATACTAGACTAGGACATCAAAGCATATCTAATAAAAGTCCTTGAGCATTCATTTTGTTGCTGATATTTATACACGTACAGGCGTATTTATTTTATCTTTAGCCTTTAGCCTTCAAATTTAGCCTATTTTTTAAAAAAATTTTTATGGAATACATAAGATCCTCTCCTTTCACAGATATATTGTCTGAGCTCTTATGGAGTAAATTCCACTTATGTGATCTGACACAAGCTTCTACATTGTGATTGTGATTGGTGATGGTCGGAAGATGTATGCCGCCAGTTAGAGTATTTAATCACTGTCAGTGGCCAGGCCCCCTGACTTCTGTGCTGAGATAAAGCTCTCTTTAGCTCGCTCACAAAGGGGCTTAAAAAGGCAGGCAGGTTACTTCACATTGACGTCATCGTCTTCAGCGTCACAGGCTGATGTCACTGTAACACCATTTCACGTCTTCTCGATATATTTTTTGGGAGGGGGCGGGTATAAGCCTTTTGCACCTTATGGGTGTGGATGTAGGCAGCTATTCTTAAAAAAAAAATCCATTATGTCTAATAAGAAAGTTTTTATCTGATCAGCATGATCTAATCTTTAGAGTGGTTCTCATATCGTTTCCTGATTTAATCTTTCGATTTCACCACCAGAAATCCTCCCCCAACCCTCCACCAACCGGAGCTGTGGTCTGACGACTTCAACGACTTCATCTGCAAGTGAGTGGCACAGGCCTTGGAGTGGAGGTGCCTTGTCACTGCACGCTTAATGGGTGGCAAAGTATAGCTGAAAGAAGCTGCTAGCTCAGCTGACCAAAGCTTACCGTACATCTCACCCACAGTACAGAGTTATTTATAGTTCAACCATTTTATTTTCACATTCACACAGACACAGACATGTGCTATCATCTAGGCACCTTATTTAATGTACCTTTTACAGTGCTGTCCTCTTATTATGATCACATGCGTCTAGGACCATTTGTTCACTATATGCATAATAATACTGGATAATGCCATCAAATACTTTATTAACCAATATGAATATTTTACTCAGTAAATGCAGAACATAAACCCATGCAATACAACGCAAACTAAAGTTTCAATCCACCTAACCAGTTTCAACCATAGACGCCTTGCCACACTGCAAGCACTTTCCATCACCCGTTGTTCTTCATGAGGTTTCTCTCTTTGAGAATTTTACATAGTGTTGGCTGAATTTTCTCAGCGGTATCTATTTGATAATTAAGATTCAGTAAGATGGCGTTTTTTTGTCCATGGAAAATTACTTTATTTTCCCTGCCATGACTACCAATGCAACTTGCAGTGTTTCATCTAGCGAGTAGCAAATTTTGAATTCAATTTAATTGATGAATCACATTATGAACATAATGCTTTTATAATGAATGCATTTAAACAGTGTTAATATAACGATGTTACTATATATTTCTGTATATTATATTACTTGCATTATTGCTTTATTACTATTGCTATAAAACAGTGGTTAAACTACCCTAAAGTGGTTGACCCTGAACATATTTGTGTAGGTGGTTCTCTAAGGACGTGCGCCTCAAAATTAGTTAGTGCTAGTTATTGTTTATGTGTTTCAGAATTGCCTATCAATACAAATGTAAAAACAATAAAAATAATTTGTATACTAAATGACATTCCATTGACTGGCACTAAGAAATCTTTATATGTGTTTTCAAGCATAATGTTAAATTCAACTGTGCAGGCTGAAATCAATTATATATAAACAAATTTAAAGAACATGCCACATGACACAATGCGTTATGTGTGCGGTTTATTCTGTAACAGATCTTTAAAAATTCACACAGTTTATAATTCGTTTTTTTATTTCAACAGATGCCTAATAAAAGACTTTGAGCTAAGGCCAAATGTCCTCGACCTTCTTGAACATGCCTTCATCAAACAGATCGGGGGGAAAGAGCGAAACCTTCAGAAACAGTTGATGGAACTCATTGATTTTAGTCAGCAAATGGGAGTCATTGAAAAAACAAGGTACAGAGACCATTTTATTCTGTCAGCATGGCAAGCAATGATAAACGACCTAATAGTGTGTAATCATTGGTTTTACTTCTAATTTTGTGTGATTTGGCGCAATTAAAAATGGGCATAGGACAGTTTTCAGTTTCAAAGTGGATACACAGTGTGCTACCTTCTTACATTGCTCTGTGATCCACCTTTTATCAGCATAAGTTCTGAAATATACCAGCTGTGCTTCAAGTGTCTTCAAACAGTTTTTACAATGTAAATCTTTCTTATGAACATTTTCCTTTCACTAGATTCTTTTTGACCAAACCTTAAAAAAATTAAAAGGGGAAAATACTTTCCCTCAACACACCGCTGTTCAGTTAAGACACTGGACATGTAACCAGTAGGTTGCGTGTTCCAGTCCCAGGAGGGGCAGTGCTTCGTGAGAAAGCTTAAGAAAGCTGCTTCACTGGAACTTCTTCAGCAAATAACTTGCTGTCCAATTGGGGTACTGTGTGGAAGTCTCATAAGGTTATCTGCTAAGCAAATTAGTCTAATGTAAAGCTTACTCTAAACTGAGTTCTGTTGGGAGTTTTTAGTTGGGAGTGTGCATGGATTTGAATTACTGGGAACGTTTTATTTATTAGGCATGCCTTATTTACAGATAATGTGACCTTTATTGTCTTTCATAGATGGAATGTCAAAATAATAACGCTTTTAAATCCTGGATTTACTGAAACATGCTTGGCTTGTCCAATCATAAACATTCCTGGATATTTTGTTCAGAACCCAACAAGGAAACTTTTCAAATGCTCTCCATAGTGTAACCCATTGCAACACACCATTAAAAAAAAATGTGCAGGCCTCTCGGCTCATGAATGCAATCACTGAGGCACAACAGAAATCGCTTACACGAGTGGAATATGCAGTGATGGCTGCTGCCTTATAATGCGTGAGCGGTAGTTTAATGTTGACAGGCGAAGGAGAGGGATAGGATGAGCCCCAAATGGAATGGAACGATTTTGATGACTGCATTCCTAGTTAAGCCATTGCATGGACCAGCCATGAACTACTGTGATCCAGAGCACACTAGGATGGATCAGGGCTTGTCAATTACAGCTAAAACTAAACTAAACAAATGATTTTCATTTGCAGGCTAGTGGGCCGCATGGATCTATAAAATTGTGGGGGTGTTGTGCAAGTGGGTCACATGTTACATCTGTGAAATATAAATGTTATTTCTGTCATTAAAGCCAACATGGAAAGGCAGAAAGAAGCACTGACAGTAATGACAGGTAGAGTATATTGATGTCAGCCCTCAATAGTCAGTGGACAATCTTCCACTATTTGTGTAGACTTTAACTCTAGCTGTAATTTTATCCAAATCTGTACCATGAAAAATTCCCATCTGCGCCATGCGTTTAAATTGTCCTCTCTTGCGCATTTTCTCTCCCCTTTGCATTGTGTATTTGTTTTCTATTTCTGTCATGTCTTTGTTACTTGTCATGCCAATCATTAGCTTGAAATATCATTAAACCTAATAAAATTAAATAATAAAATGAAACCTGCCTCTGCATTACTTGGCTGCAGAAACGAATGAATCCACTTGAACCAAACATTCTTATTTTTTGGGGAGAATGTGGTCTTCACCTCTAGACAGGTTAAAATGCACAGCTGGTTAAGAGATTAAGCTCTGGGCCACCGTTGCATGGGTTTCCACCACCCTCTGAGTGAGAAACGTCCCGGTAGATCACAGACACCGAAGGGGGGGAGAGGCTGAACTGAGGTGATGCCAGCGGCCAAACGTTGCATCCGATTTTGGTCTCATCCTTGGTGCATTTGTCAATGATGCAGTGGAGAGGTGGATTATGAATGGATCGCTTTGTCCTTTGTTTACTGAAATGGGCAGAAGTCAAGTCCTGACGAATGGAATAGCCATGTGGTACATGACAAACAGGGACAGGCTGGAAACCAACGCAGCCATGTGTACAAATTAATTTGGTTGTGTTTTTAAAAAAAAAAGGTTTTTGCCCATTTGAGATTTTACATGATTTGAGATATTTATAATTTAGTATATTTTCAGAAAGTAAATTTACCAAATGATGTGCTAAAGGTAGTTTAATTTATTTAAGTGTATTTTATTTATCCTTTAAAAAAAATACTTTTTAAACAATTTCTGCTATGTTAGAATTGTATATGTGTTATCTGGTCATGATGTTTAGCTTACATTTGAAAGCAGCATTTGTGTGACGCACAATTTCATGATCAGCAGTGGTATCGTCTCTCCATTTGGGTGTTCCAGGCATGAACGAATCCACACAAAAAAGGGCAGCTACATGAAGTCCTTAAGCCCTGCGCTCGACGACTTTGACGACTTGGCCACCCTCGAAGTGCTAGATGAAGTAAGGGATTTATTTGAGCTTTTTACTACTAACTAACATGTCTACCATGAGGAATAGTGCTTCCGTAAAATGAATGGAAATATAAGGAGGAATGAAAATATTTATACAGGGCCCATTTCCCATGATTTATAGTGCCAAAGGGACCACTGGGATATTGAAAGAAACAAATCATCCGCTTGCTCTCAGATATTTCCCCATCCTTCAAAATGGCGTTATCAAAGATGAAAATGATAACAATCGATGAATGTGGCCAGTTTAATAAAAAACAAAAATAATTCTCTTGTCCTTGGAATGACAGGAGTGTATGTTGTACTTCTCTGACACGACATCCTTCAAGTCAAACGTTGTGATGTGAGGCAAGCTCCAAGGCTTTGTTGCCATCAGTGCCGTCCGGTGCTTCCAGTGACTGCTCAGCTCATAAGCTTCACTTCCACTTACTTTTAATGTTTTAATGTCTTGTAGGACACAGGAAACCACATTTTTTATTTGTTTATTGTGAATTTAGTGTTTGCTCTAGTTATTTCTGTCACTTCCTGGTTATCATCCTATTTGACCAAGGATAAAGAGATCCAACATCAAGGCCCACCTCTGTTACAATTTAATTTAAACTGATATTAAAACTAAATACATTTTTAATATTGCTGACACTCTCATGAATGCTTGCAAACAAGTAGCAAACAATCCGCAAGTAAAAGAAAGGAAAATGTTGGGCTTTGATTGCTCTGTGCCTTAAAATCCCTGAAAAAAATGGACAGGGTAGATCTGTGTTAGGTTACAGTGTAGGTTATTTTAATAATTTTTTATTAATCTTTAAATATAGGTGAATAATTATTTGTATATTTTACTTTTTAAAACTATTCTTAAAAAATTATTTAATTGTCACAATGGAATCATAGTGTTACAATTAACATAGCAATTTAATGGATATTGAATGCATTAGAATGCATCTGACTGTGGATTAATTTTATTCATATATATTTATTTACCTTTTGCTCTCTTTATTAGAACACAGTCACGGATCAACTGCAGAAGCGTTATTCTAAGGACCAGATCTATACCTATGTGGGAGATATTCTTATTGCCGTCAATCCCTTTCACAAGGTGGATCTGTACACCCCAGAGGTGTGTGCCTGGTGCCATTTATTAACTCACCCCTTTAGAACATGCCAAATTTCATTAACTCCAGCTTCCTTTGAGAGTTTTATTCATCTTATTTACTCTCATTTCTCTCTCTCTCACTCTCTCGCTCTCTCTCTCCCTCTACTGCACCTACTCTCCGTCCTTACTGTATGCCAACACTTCTAATTGAACACCATCCGGATGTGCTTCCAATTATAGCTATAGATGTAGTAATAGTGTTACCTATGGCTTGTGCTTATCATAGGATTTTTACATGGAAATCATATTTAAGCATGCCGCTGCCCATGACGTCGTATTTATTTAGCACTCGAGTAGCCAACGAGTATTTACAGTAATTAACTATAAGGGTTTCCGCCTCCAGGTGAAGGATCGTTTGGGAGCCTTTTGGTTGGGGCTGCTCTCCGGCTCAGCTCAGCTCAAACGCAAAAGCGTGCAGTGATCGTACTCACCCGCAGGGGAACCTTGAACCTTATCCAGCCTCATAATACCGGATAGATTTAATCATGTGCATGTTTTACAGTTTGCCTTTCTACATGCGTGTGTAAGCACGCTTGAGTGTCTGTGTGCATGTGTGTTAGAGAATTCTTCCTTGGATAATATTGTAAACATTAAAATATAGTTTTTGAACTATAAATCTTCACCCCTCCGACAGTATACAAAGAAATACATTGGAGCCAAACGCACGGCCAACCCACCGCACATCTTTGCTGTGGCCGACATAGCCTATCAGTCTATGGTGTCCTACAACACAGATCAGGTACGGCCTGTAGATTGTCTTGTCTGGAATGTATCTGTCTGTTGTGAGCTAAATGGTTCAAACCGAGCAGACAGGCATTTACTTGGCCTTTGACCTCTAGTGCATCGTCATCAGTGGGGAGAGCGGCGCTGGAAAGACTGAAAGCGCCCATCTGCTGGTCCAGCAGCTAACCGTGCTCGGCAAGGTATGCCCCCGTCAAAATTTGGTTTTCAAGGTTTTTTATTTTTTCCCATTCATACGGAAATTTTTGAATGGCAGCTGTAGCTGTTTGTATTTAAAATAACCTGGGTGGGGACATTAAAATTCAGTTAAAGGAAATGGTTGCTTCCACGTACATGTGCACTCCCACAAATAAACAGGCTGATCTCAACACCTGACAATGGCAAAGCCCAGACATGGGTATGAAAGTCCCCAAGCCAGATAATGCACCTGTGGCCTTTGTGAAACCGTCTGCAGTTCTCCCTGATTACAATTACCCTGAGCCTGGTTTGAGGATCCTCTGGAAGTCATCAGGAGTGACAGTGGTGATTTTCTATTCTAATGGGGAAATTAGCATTTCAAGTGACTCCGTTCATTATGTCCTTTAAAAAAAAAAAATGAACTGAATAAAAATGCATGTGATTTCTGGGTGAAGGGCAATGTCTCGTGATAAAATGACAAAAGACTGAATAATTGGGCTGTGCGCAATCTGAATTTAAATCATTTCCTCACTCTGTGTCTAATAAAACCAGATCTACCTTCAGATTAGCCTGAATAGTTTGTATAGTCCAAAATAGTCCTTTGTTCTTACTCGGTCGAATGTTGCTTGCTTTTTCTTGTTTGTTTGATTGTTTTTCTCCTTCGCAGGCAAACAACCGAACACTTCAAGAAAAAATCCTCCTAGTCAATAACTTGGTGGAAGCGTTTGGGAACGCCTGCACTGTGATCAATGACAACTCCAGCAGATTTGGAAAGTATCTGGAAATGAAGTTCACCACTGGCGGCACCGTGGTCGGAGCACAGATTTCGGAATACCTTCTTGAGAAATCCAGAGTCATCCACCAGGCTGTGTAAGTCCATACTAATCTCATTGTGTAAGACCTACAAGTACACATTCAGTCTAGCCATGTAACTCCCACATGGACCAGCTCAGTTTAACTCTCATTTCAGCAAGATGAGTAAATGTCAGCAAGCAGAGTAAATGTTTCCTTTCTCTTTTTGAAGACTCTGACTTTTGCTATCTTGTTCAAGTTAATCGCTGAAGGGTATACAAATTTATCAAATCACACAAATCACATTATGATTAAATTCTTAGATGATTAGTGGATTTTTTTTCAGAAAGGAGTTAAAGGCTCTGAATGATTAAAAAGGTCCCTGCCCCAGTGAGACTACAGAACATGTTTTTAAAATGAAGAAAACCGCAATCTGCCGACTAGCCAGTTAAACTCAACATATTTGTTACCTCACATCCAGAATTCACAGAATTCACAGGATTCACCAAAATTCATCATACAATAATGAAGTAATTTAGGAGCTTGCCTCGTGGGCAGGACTTAAAGATCAGCATGGCTATTTCACTGAAGACCGATCTAAGCTTAGCCCTTTGCAAAGTGTATTATGCATGAGACATTCCCTAGAAATACAAAACATTTTTAAAGTTTTCGATTCATTATTTGACAATTAATCAAATTAGTATTTAATCATTCATAGGTGTTTCATAGTCATCTGATTTTTGAGAGAGGGTAGGTAGGTAGGTAGGTAGGTAGGTGTGTTCTTGACTTTGACATTGTTTTTTAACACCAAGAAAGATGAGGTGAAAAGCAGAGATTCCTCATTGTAGATTAAATGCAGACTTACCCCATAGATATTTTGTTATCTGGGCACCCTCAACTGACCTCAACTCACACTCTAAATTATTCATTATTCAATTATTCAATTATTTATATAAATTTTGCCATCACCATGTATACGTTCAGTGTAAGTTTATTTACTTTAATACACAATGAATGAAAGGATGAAGTGAAACTGATTACTGATATTCTTCCATTTCCACTCCTATGAGCTAAACAGGCATATTCATATGTCAATATGTCTTTGCAGTGGAGAGAGGAACTTCCATATTTTCTATTATATATACGCTGGCTTGGCAGAAAGGAAGAAGCTCGCTCATTACAAGTTATCCGACTGCAAAACTCCAAAGTAAGTGACCAAGGTTGTTCTCTACATCTTTATTTAGTCTCTTTCACATTTACAATTCACATTAGTCTTTGGACTGATTTTCTCCTATGTTTTGTTTTTCTATATACAGATACCTCCACAATGAGCATGTCAAATTGCTACCTGACATTGTGAACAGTGCGTTCTACAAGGAGCAGTTTGATTCAGTGGAGCAGTGTTTCAAAGTCATTGGCTTTACCCTTGAGGTTTGTGCAACCGTAGAGTGGATTGCGTGTTCCCCAGTTCATTCTTTTTTTTTTATCACAAAAGAAAACGAAGTCTTGCATCTAGCGGGATGCAGATGTAGCTTTAATTGTGATCATCTGATAAAAGCCTGATGCTTATGTTTTGCTTCATTGACTTTCTTTCCAACGCAGTTCCTCTGAGTGGTTTTCCAAAAAGCTCCTATGAATTTAATTAAAATGTTTTTTTATTTGTTTCTACCTAAATTGTTTATTTGTCTAAAAGGGCCTTGCAAACCCATAGCAAATTCCATAGATAGTTTTCCCCATTTATTCTGCCAGATGTTTACTGAAACCATTAGGTTAAGTATCTAATTTAAGGGTACAGTGAAAATGGCAATTATTTGGATTTTGGTGGTTAAAGAACTGGACCAAAGAATTGTGGCCAGAGAGTTACAAGCTCAGAACCCAGGAGGGGATCTGTTGGAAAGTACTAGGTATTGAAAAGTTACCTGAAGTACTGTGGCTAAGACACAACTGTTTAAATGGGTAGTTAAGATGTGCGTGTCTCCTTGAATAGATGATTCGGCTAAGCAAAAAAAAAAAAAAGTCACAAAACGGAAGGAAACTGGAATTGAGCAAAATAAAAACTTATGAATAAACAATTATTTGTGTTCCCAGAATTTTGGGATGTTCACTGAACATAAAATAACTGCAACCAGGCCTCAGGTAAAGGTTAGGTTTCCTATGGGGGGAAATTTACATCTAATATTTTTGCAATGGCAGAATGTCAGTTGCTCTTCTCTTGTGGCGTGTGAGAGCAAGTTTGGGCTGTTCGCAACATGCAGGCCCCTTTAATAGTAAACTGCTGGTGTCTTTTGTACCAGCAGCACCTGGCATAAAATCATTGACGTGGACATTCTCACATAGCAGTAACTCAAGCTTGGAAAACTAATTTTTTCAAAAACTTTTTTGCCAAGATAGAACTGAATATGACTTAACATTTAAAACATTTTTATGCAAAATTACCTACATTTGTTTATGTTGGTCTGATCCAAAATAAATTATTTATAATTAAGAAGAAAATCATGCCAACATGTCAAGGCCTGTAGTTTAAAAAAATATTCTCCAGAAATATAAAAATTAAATAAGATCAGGTTGTAAATGGATTAATAAAAAAATTAAAAAACCAAGGATGCTTATACTAAAAGGTTTAAGATACACTACAGTGACTGAATCTCGTTTATAGATTTCAGTATGTTCCAAAATATGGTTAGCTGCTTTATTTGTTTGCCACTGGACAAGTGTCCTCTATGGGGCACTTTGCAGTTTTTTTTTTCTTTCCAGGAGCTGGGCAGCGTGTACAGTATCCTGGCAGCAGTCCTAAATGCCGGTGACATCGAATTCACCTCGGTTGCCTCTGAGCACCAGACGGACAAGAGCAACATCACCAACATGGCCATGCTAGAGAGTGGTGAGTGAGTTGTTGTTTCCCTTAGATAGCTTTCTCCCTGGCTGCCTGGCGGGAGCAAACCTCCTTGTCTGTGTGCCTGAGTGGCACAAAAGTAGGTATACAGCAGTGGCAAATTTTCAGGGTACAATGATTTGGTTTGGACTACGTACAATTAAGAACATTCATGACTGACATGCAATGCATTGCACGTTCAATTTAGTCTGAGCTAATTTCCATCAATTGGCCCACAAAACATACAAGACAAAGACACCAGTAAAATATGATAAAAAATATGAAAAAATCAGCAGGGAGAGGGACTAATTAAGCAATTAATTATAATTCAAAATGATAAAACGATATATTAAATTTTTGCTGGTTCTTGTGGCGAACTGTAATAATGTGATATAGTACTGTGGAAAAACTCTTAAGCACCTTAGGTTTTTTTTACTGGCCCTTATAGTATTTTTATTATATTTAGAAACTTAATTTCCTTATTTTTCAAAGCATCTTTGCTTTACAGAAATATTTTACTTGTGCCTAAAACACAGTACTGTTTATTTTCAGATAAAATACTTAGCGTATATAGAAATGTATGTATTTTTATATATGTATGTATTATATTTATGTGACAAAAATCACCTGCCTCACTTAAATAAAATTTAAAATACAGCCGGTGGCTTAAACTCCATTCCTCACAGGTCACATGGTCTGCAGGTTTTTGAGCCACCTCTCTATTAGCACCTGATTTACAACCATGCATAACACCAGAGAAGAATTAATGATCCCGTAATAAATCCTGTAATTGCTCAACTGGGTGCGCTTAGAGCAGACCCACAGCGACCCACATGGACTGGAGATGGTGGTGCTGTTGGGTGGAGGTTGTGCTGTGTAACGTTCTCGTGACACTTTGTGCCACCACCAGCGGCGTCTCTGCTATGCATCCGTCCGGACGAGCTACAGGAGGCACTCACGTCCCACTGCGTGGTGGCCCGGGGCGAGACCATCGTGAGGCCCAACACAGCGGAGAAAGCCACAGAGGTGCGGGATGCAATGGGCAAGGCCCTGTACGGCCGCCTCTTCAGCTGGATCGTCAACCGCATCAACTCCCTTCTTAGACCCAGCAACCAACCGAGGTGAGAGGTGACGAGGAGTGGAGTGCAGGGTGAACCGTAGGAAAAGCTTCTCCATTTTAGTGACATGTCCCTGGAATATCTGCCTGAGAGACTCCACCAGGTTGGGGTTCTGTCTATTCTCTTACTTGGCAGATGTCCCTGTATAGAGTACCTGTGATGGAGAGAGAACAACAAGGTCTTTAAGGCCTGCAGTTGTCGACCCCACACCCACTCTTAGTTAAAGGCCTTAAGCACCTTCCAACCATTCATGTTAACGTGGTATCACTTCATGTTTTCCATTTGCTGCCATGGTACTATCTTCTTTTATATTCCTTCCCAGTGAAGAGGACAAGAGTCTGAATATTGGAATCCTGGACATATTTGGATTTGAGAATTTCAAGAGGAACTCGTTCGAGCAGCTGTGCATTAACATCGCCAATGAACAGATTCAGTTCTACTTCAATCAGCACATATTTGCATGGGAGCAGGTACAGGGCTCTCCTACTTGCCTTCGATATAGTCGTTCTTCGTGAAATATATATGGTCTACCAGTTTCCATAGAGCCTTTTTGTGAATGGTGGTCACAGCTCTCTGGTTTATTAAATAGGGTTTTCATTACGAAAATGTCTCCCTTTTTCACTAAACCAGAATGTGAGTGGCTTTTTTGGCCTTAGTGCGGAAATAAAATCAACTTTATTAAAGAATGTTACATTTAATTGTTAATACCAGTGACTGCAGTCAGCTGCATGATTTCAATTTGGTGTTGCCTGCTTGGTGGAACAAGTAGGATATGTTATTCAAGGAAGTTCATTTTTGACTTTGAAAGCACCTAAAAATATGTTCATAACTGTAATGACAGAAAGTGGTTTCTACATGGGATTGTTTGGAACATTTTCCTTAATTATCTGAAGTACCTTTCCAAAGCAGTAGCTACTCTGTCTAAATTGTCTTTTTTATTTTTCTGATGAAGCACAGTGACCTTACTCAAGGCTAAACATTGCGTTTTATGTGAGATCAGATTTTTCTGGACGTATGTGCCCGAGTTACCCGGAGGCTCAAAAAAAAAAAAAAAATACATTTTCAGTTTCAATACCTTCCTCAGCACGGTGTTCTGTGGCTGATTAATGCATTGCCCTTGGTCATTCAGTCAATGTGACTTCCGTTGTGTCTGGTTAAAGTGAAGTGGAAAACCTCCAACACACTCTTTGTGATTTGAGGTTACTGGAATATGGTATTAACGCTTCTAATATCACCCAATGAAACAGTGTCAGACCTTGATTTTTATGTCTTCACTTTGAGACACAGAGGCATGTAATATTTCAAACCCAAACCTGCCTTAAAGTGCACAGGAGGGCAAAACTTTCACCCCACACCTCTCCAACCCAAAGTTCCATGAGAGAAAGTGCTAAAAGAGCTTTGTTACCACTCCCCAAAGGACGAGTACCTGAATGAGGACGTGGACGCGCGATTGATCGAGTATGAGGACAACCGGCCTCTTCTGGACATGTTCCTGCAGAAGCCCATGGGCCTGCTTTCATTGCTGGATGAGGAGAGTCGGTTCCCGCAAGCCACGGATCAGACCCTTGTAGGCAAGTCATTACATCTCCCTTACCCGGGTGCCGTGACAACCCCCTTTCCTCGTCACTTGGGCATTTGCTGAGACGCGCCATTGTTTGGCTTCGCTCAAGATGGACAGCCGTCCTTTTCATCACTGAGCGCCCTGACCCCAAAGTGTCTGGTGACAGGGACCTAAAGCCACTCGTTCTATGAGACCCTTTCATTAAACATTTACCATTGGGCTAAGTTTACACCGTTTCCTCCTGTTAAGAAAATGGCATGTTGAACTTGCAGTGTCGCATAAATATTGCAGGGTGATAAATTTAGAAACTATAAAGGTCAGTAAACATTGCTATTTTAAATTTCACATTAAGAAAACATATATTCCCCTTCCCAAACTGTTACATTAAAAATACTATGAATCCTTGGTTTGATTGGTTTATTATAAATTTTAGTTTTGAAAGCGACTGGGATCTTTTCATTTGATTTAATTCATTTTTTTCTTTTTTTTCTTTTACTTTCTAGAAAAGTTTGAGGACAATCTAAAGTCTAAAAACTTTTGGAGGCCAAAGAGAGTGGACCTGGGATTTGGTGTTCATCATTATGCTGGAAAGGTAATCATACTTATCAGGTTTGTAAAATTTACAGCCAGAATTGAGTTAATGACATAGAAATCCCCCCTCCCCCATTTTGGCCTTTTTAGGTTATCTACAATGCAGGTGGCTTCCTGGCAAAGAACAGAGACGCACTGCCTGCGGATATTGTTCTACTGCTCAGGTCCTCTGAAAATGAACTGATTCGCAAGCTGGTCACTCACCCTCTCACTAAAACAGGTAAACTGTAGCATGAGAGCTATACCTGTTCATAAGGTACAAACAATTTGTCAATAGAGAATTTAAGTACATTCCTGCAACTCCTTGCACAATCACACGCAAGCCTTTTTCCCCACTCCAACACATCTGTTCTACTACATATTAATCTGTTTTCTTTGTATGAATATAAGGTACAAAGTAGCTTGCAATTTATTGCTGATTAGTATGGTGGTAATTGTTAGAACTTTGTAGCATTATAACACCAGTAATTGGACGGATGCTGATTTCAGGGTAAAACTGACCAACATCCAGTGAAACCTATCAATTGATAAATTACAGGGCTATTACATTCATTTGTATTTTATTGGCACTTTCAGTTTTTGCAGTCCGTCTGTCCTCTGGAGGCCAGCGTTTTATTGTGAATAGCTGGTCATCGCGGAGTGAGTATTTTCCATGTCAGAGGAGCAGCAAACGTGCATCAAATCAAACCAATAATCACTCTCTCGTCCCCCTCTGTGGAGTCAAACGCCCCCCACCCCCTCATGACTGCACAAAGCGATCACACTACAAAAAGCCTACATGCTGGGCTGCGCTCTGCTCCCCACACCCCTCCATTGGAAAAGTCAACCATGCGTGATCTCTAAAGAATAAATTACCTACGGGCATGGCCTCTTTCTCTCCCGCCCAGACTGAGGTTCCTTTGTTGGGAAGAGGGACTTTGCACCAAGCAAAACGATAAGCCGACACAGATATAGCGAATGTGGTTCTGTTGTGTGAAAATAATTGATGATTTCTTTGCATTACTAAAATATGGGCCTTCCTACTTACTGCCTGACTTACTACTATGCTCTTTATCTGCGCTTTTGTTTCAAGTCTATTTTTTTGTTGTATTCATCATACATTTGGTGATCCGTGTTTAGAGAAGGTTGGTCCTCCCCTCTGCCCCCAAGCTTCTGAATTCCATCTTGTTCTTCGCCTGATTAAATGTGGCGCCGCTGACGGATCTCCCTGGATATTGTGCTGATGTGTAGCTCTGGGGTTAATGACATTTGCAGAATTCTCTGCTGTCTCCATGCCACCACAGCACTGCCTGTAAACAGGACAGAAATCCTGAATCAGTAATATTTTGCCACTGCGGTGACACCAGCATTGCCCAACGGTGCACGCAGGATGAGATTGAAACTGGTCAGTTTCAAATGTAGGGGCGTTTTATACTCAAATTATTGAATTAAATAAAAATCAAATACATTTTTACTTGTTAAACTCTCGTTATACCATTCTTCTCTTATTTCAGAGTATTAAAAGCTAGCCACAACGTTCTGTCTTGCTGTGTGAACCACAATGGGCCAAGATCCAAAGCTTTCTACTGTTTCCAAGACATTTCTTAGCTTGGAATGACCCTGTCCCTGGCTGGTATTGGTCAGATCTGCCTTTTTCCCTAGATACAACTATAATGGCAGTTTTGTTTAGAAGAGTGAATCGACAGCATGTGCATGTTGTGATGTTAACAGGGGGCAAGTGGCCCTGTGGACAATCCAGATGTCGAGGACAGCTCAGTACTGAAGCACGTCGTTTTCATGGCTGTGAAGTGTTAAGACATATGTGGCTATAGAGGAGGGGAATGTTGCCATTGGCTGCTTTACCAGTGCTGCATGTTAACAGCCACGGACTAGCAGCTGGTTGGACAGCCACTTCACACTGGCATTTAACACACATGACAGCTGCTACTCTCTGGGCTCAAATAGCCGTCGAGTATTGCTGGGAGAACTCTATTATTACTATTATTATTATTGTTATTATTGATTATTATTAATTGTGGCACACAGCCTGGAGACCCACTCACAGGCAGCCCAGGGGACGCATTGTTTATTTTGGAATTTTTAACAAAAAGTAAAAAGAACACAAAGGATAAATAAAAATTCAAAGATTGTTGGGTAACCAGTAAAATATACTGATTTTTCAGCTTTAAATCTCTGAAATAATAAAACAACAGAAGCACAGACTTTTCAACCAAAATATTCCTCTAGCCAGGCCAGTAGGCACTTTTTTAAAAGTACAAGCACCTTAACACAATGTGTTTAAATTAGGTCCTTTGGTGTGAATGTAGATCCACAGGCTGCCTGTTCATCTAGGCCAGCCAATTATCAAGAATTTTTGCATTTCATCCAGTTATACACCTGGGTAATTAATGAAGCATTTGAGGTTAAGTACATTGCTCAGGGGCGCAATCACTGAGCTGCAGCTTGAACCAGCAAACTGACGGTTACAAGTCTGATGACAGCACAACTGGGTCAAACAGCTGTCTCCCACCGTTCAATCCCTTTCCCCGTAGCCTGGCAATGTGCGGCAGCTGAATCTTGGTGTAAAAGAAAAAAATAAAATGTGCCTTTGGGAACCCTCTTGTATGGAGTGTTGCCCATGGGAGGAGGGGTTGGGGGGGTCACTTCTGACCTTTTGTACTAAAACTGCTCATTGATTCCTTCTCAAAGCCCAGTTATTAAAGCGCTGCTGCTGATTGGTCTGTGATTGCTTCATTGGTGTACTCTAGCACTAATTCTGTTGCTCAGAATGTTATGTCCTTTTACACAAGTTGGTAGAGGTTTGGATCATAGAACACCTATTCAAGATAATCAAACTGATAGGGACTAAACAGTAGCATTAATAGTATGTTCACACATTTATTATCACAATATAGCAAGTGCTTCATTTATTGTGTAATGAAGATTATAATGTGGATGTATAAAGGTTTTGAATGATCAGTCTCCCATTCATTGTTGTGATTTGTGAATTGCTCTCTCACAGGCAACCTGGCACACACCAAGGGTAAAGTGGGTGGAACCTGTCGCACCCGAACACCCCAGCGCACCCTAAATTTTGCCAAGGTAACACTCCTTAGCATCACCCCAGGTCCTGCATATGCTGCGGTTTCCAATGCTCTCTCTCTCTCTCTCTCTCTCTCTCTCTCTCTCTCTCTCTCTCTCTCTCTCTCTCTCTCTCTCTCTCTCT
>JAOYSI010022530.1:0-34370 GCA_025775065.1 Hiodon alosoides | reverse complement strand
TATATAAATATATATAGATACATATATACATACACACACACACACACACACACACACACACACACACACACACACACATATATATACACACACATATACACACATATATACATACATATATATATACATATATATATACATACATACATACATACATACATATATATATATATATATACACACACACATATATTTTTTTTATTATAAATGATGTGCAAGCCACACTAAACAATATTCTTACCTGTTTTGAATCAAGGCGATCACCTGGGAGTATGTTTTTCCAATTATACTTTCTCCATTCACTTTTACTATTCGGTCCCCTGCAAAAGGAGAACAGCGGTCAGCCTGGCAGACAGTCCAGTATTGTGAGGAGTTTATGCTCGGCGGACGGAGAGGGGAAACCACCAGAAGTGCCTCTGGGATTTTAAGGAGGGGGCAGAGCAAAGGATGCAGCTTCCAGTTTTATCTGGTGGCTCCAACATCAAACAGGACTGTCCACGGTCTCATTGGGAGAGTTTCCGGGAAGTGCATTTACAGTAATTGAGATCCACTTGAGATTCCAGGATCATCAGGCCTGGAAGTGATCAAATCAAATCTCGCCTTCAGGAGAGGGAGATGGGGGTTGTTTGGGGGGAGGGTCCTTGCGTCAGGAGTTTTAAAGAGACAGAGAGGAGATAATGGTGGGGAAATATTACCAATGATCCTGGGCCAGTTACACACAAGGCTTACTAAGTTACTAACTAAAACATTTTTTTTATTAACAGTAGAATGTGATCTACCAGTAGGACCACAGACTACCAGCACCAATAACAAAGACCAACCTGATTGTAATGACATTTAAACACCTTGCTTTCTTTGCTGTTTAGATATTTACATACATGGTGTTTTGTTTTTTAAGAAACAAATCATAAAAAGTGGAGATGTAGATGATTCATTCCCAAAACTGTTCCCCATAGTTCTTTGTTTCAGACCATTAACATCATGGAAATTTAAATGGCGCACGCCCTCATTTCAGTCAGATGTGGAAATGGGGGTGGTTGATAGGGGTCACCTGTGCAGAGTCCAGCTCCATGGGCGGGGCCTCCTTCCTTCACCTGCTTGACAAAGATCGTGTCCATTGGTTCCAGCCTGTTCCGCTGTCTCCCTGGAAGGAAGTGTGACCAATTCGAAGGTAACTAAAGTTGCATGAGCAGTAAAAAATATCACTGAAATTAATTCCATAACATGTGGAGTCCAAACTGTTATATATACTATCGATACTGTTATAGTCTATATATACACTCTGTTATACTTCATTCATCCCGCCCCTCCAGAGACGCTCCAAATGTTTTCCAAATCCTGCAGTGTCTCAGAGTGAGGCTTCATACCCAGAGCCAGAGGGATTCAGTTACTTGGGAGTCACGTTTGTGTAAAGGTGAATGTGTTCATGTAGAGGCAGCCTTCAACTTGCCCCCAGTGACTCACCCATTTACAGAGACATGGCACTGGGCAGGCTGCTTTTAGCAGAGTCACTTTGGGCTAGAACGCACAAGCTGCTAACACCACAAGGAATTCTGTGCTATGGCATCGCAGGGCAAGAGCACTCTCAAAATTCCAAAGAAACACCTTTGTGTGTGAGGGTGTACCCACCCTGTGTCAGTTTACCCTTCCTCCCTCCACCGTGACTGATTGTGCGGTAGTTCTGGCTTGCTTTCTAAACCATTTTGACTACATTGACTACCACATTTTAAACACAAATTTAAAAATTAATTAAGAACAATATTCTTGCCAATGCTGTTGGGAATATCTTTTGGATCCTATTTTTATCATTACTAAACATGCTAAGATACAGCAGACCAGAACCTGCCAAACCAAATTTGTCTAAGTGTTGCTTGGGGAAGTGAATTCACCGAACACACCTTCCCCCCCACCCCCCTCATTTCAAATATCATTTGCATACTGTAGGAAATCCCACCTGTTCTATAACACACTTAAGTCAACATGCCTACGTGCCACGTTAAGAAAATAGTTTCATACAGTCCTGTGTGTGTGACTGTCTAGTCCCCAATTTTGACTAACATTTTCTTGAGTGTTTTATTTGAACCACAACAATGCATACCTTTACGAAAGGTTCAACCTAGGACAAGTTTCCTGAAACATTCCAACTCCTCCAACCTTCCCAAGTATAAGCTCAGTAGGAGGCCAAAAAGGTCTTGCCTTTTGTAACACTGGAGGAATATAAATGGCCGAGGCTATTGTCCATTTAGAATTTCCCGACAAACTTTATTTGGGCATTTAAACAACACTGAAAATAACATACAATTCTTCTACTCACACACACTAAGTAATGCCTGAGTAAAAAGAAAAAAAGGTGGCAAAGTAATGATTAACAAGCCAGGAGGACATCCGGAAGAGAGCAAGGTTGCGTCTTTGTACAACTGCGCTTGCTGGGGGAGAGTGAATAGACCCTTCAGGGAGAAAACATCGTCGATGCATTCCGCCAGCGTCTCGTAGCAGCTGCCGAATTGAGACAGTCACATGGTTCGCAGCGGGAAGGAGCTGTGCTGCCCCATAAAACCTCCAGGGCGAAGCATCGCTTGAATCCCTCTATGTCAACTACCACCAATTAGGTGGACGGCAGTGCACAAGAGTGAAACGTTGTAGCACAAGTCTATATTAAAAGTGCAGTATGTGAACATACAAATAAACAAACATACAAATAAATCAGACGTGGCACGCTCCCCTGTGCCAGGGCAAGGACACAAATCATCAATAAATTTAAAAAACTGATGTGGATAAAGAGGAGGGACTACTCGGAAAAGTCAACGCTATGCTGGCATTGGTTACCCCCAATCCAGTGACGGAGAGCTCTCTCACCTGCGCGAAATAGAAGCGTTGAGCGCTGCCTGATTTGTAAACAGGCGGTGCACACACACCCACAGGGTTATGCAACCGCTATACTGCCCACCACTGCCTTCAGAGGCAAGGACTGGGATCACAGCAATGTTCACAACGGTCCACACGTTTGTGTGCTATGAATACTAGTGCGTGAATTACGCTTACAATGCGTGTGTGTGGACATGCACCTCTTGACGTAGGAGTTCTTCAACACCATTTATATAGTAATGTTCCATGAAGATTCTGGTATTTTAAAAACCATCGTAAATACTAAGAAACTCTTGCAGCACCGAGATGAAAAAGCCTATTTGTTGTTCTTTTACAATCCTCTTATCTCTTCTTGCACTGGCCTTAATTCCACCGTTTAGTTCTGCTTTGTGTAGTAGTTCCTAAACTAGTCACTAGGGGGAAACACATTAAAACAAAACAGACAAACCCAAAAGTTATTTGCATGCATCACATGAATTGAGATTTTAAACACAAACATATATCAACGTTAATATAACTCTGAATTCGACCTATTTTTTTGCCAGTGACCCCTTTGCAAAAGAATATAGATCATCTCTAAATAGTAACGTCTGCGGTGCACCATCTTATATGCTAAAACTGCAGCAAGGGGGTTATAACATTGCAGTAGAGAAGGCATTTATAGGTGCATTAGTGTCACTGTCTGAGGCAAAGTTATAAATGTTTTGGATTCAAATAACATTTCCCCAAAACAATGGTTTTAGATAAAGATAATCAGCTTCATCAAAGAGCATAATAATGTTGTTTTGGAGCCCCTTCAAGACCAATAAATACAAATATATTGTATATATACTGATCATGTACATAATGCAGGGTTTATTTATGTAATAGGCTCCTGTTAAATGTTAGGTGAAAACGGCCGGATACAAGCGTTTGCTCTTCCGATTCATTCATACTTGGTTTATTGACCGGCAAATATATTTACTTTCATAGGAACATGCAAAACACAATGAAGCGTATAATTATTTTTTTTTTAAAATAAAAAAATAAAAATTAAATCTAGTTTAATAATTGCACTGCAGTGACCGTAGCTTTGTCTCAGAAAACACACACACGCGAAACATAAACCATCACGTAAAAATCTCTACAACAATATATCTACAACAATATATCATAATACTGGATACAGCTCGGCCACCAAAATACTTTCCTAATCTGCAAAGAGGCATCTGCCATCTGAGTGGTAGGGATAGAAAAAGGTAAGAGTTAGGCAAGAACTTAGAGGTACGATTGAGAGGGTGTGAGAACAGTCAAAGCATTCTTTATCACTTTTGGCTAGCGTGCGTAGCTGACTTGTCAATGCATAAATGCATCCATGTTCTGTATTGTGTATGTGGTGTTCGCGTGTAAATGTAAAGTTGCGTAGCCACTTAAATTGACACACACAAACCTTTGACATCTAATTGACCCTGACATCAGTCCAGCACATTTTAATTATTGGTCTCACCATTTTTTAATATATCAATAATACTCTCCAGAAAGTCATTGGTGGTACTCCAGTCCAGCACTTTCCACCAGTATTTTTAACAAGTCTCCTTTTCATATTTATTACATTTGAATAAAAAAACAAGCTAAGGCTCTCCACATGACTCGGTACAACGTTCTAAATGCTCCAACTTTCTGCTCCTTCCGCACCTGCTTATTGCTTTGGGCTGACCCTAGACTAGATGTTTTTAAATACACACGATGCCCGATTACCAGGAAATGTGATATTGCATTACAGGTCTTTATTTTTAAATTTAATTTGAACAGTTCTGACAAGGTCACTTTTTCATAGCCGTCCTTATATAGTGTTAACATGGATTGTCCTCCAGAGGGCGCCAGGAAAATACCGGGCCTGCATGCAGAGCAGCCCTGGAGAATAAAACAGCCTGTTTATGGAGCATCTCTGCCCAGTCCTGGCAATGAACACTGGAGCTCTTATCTTGTGTAAATGCCCGGAGCACTAGCCTGACCGGGTATCACAGAGGGCAAAAACAGAAACATGCCTTAGATTTTATTCACCAATGGCAATAAATAAGCCACAATTACTGACGATTTGCTGGGAAACAAACTGGGTTCTGTTTTACCCTTTGGTAGATTACCCTTTGGTACAGGAATTCTCAAAGAGAGGCCAAGCGGCGGGTGCTGGTGCCATCATTAACCTTATAAAAAAATTTAAAATTTAAATTTAAAATCGACCAACTACACAAATTGAGGCTGCCTCCACACTATCCTCCAGCTGACCATGACTGTTGGCTTTCCTCATTCCTCCCCATGCTTACGGGCATGTCAATGGTACAACAATGGAACAACACTGTTTGCCAGTTAATACGCAAGCTATACCTATTTTTATGAATTCCTGCAATAAAAAACAACTGAACCTATTGAATGAGATTCAATGAAAATATTCTAATAAGGGCTTGCAGTTCGCCTTCATAACAACAGTGGAACATGATGGAATGTGTAGTGGTCAAGACGACAGGATTGTAACCAAAAGGTTGCCAATTCAAGTCAAGCCCCAGCTGTATCCCTGAGATAAGCATTTAACCTGAACTGCTTCAGTTAACATCCAGCAGTATAAGTGAATGGATATAGAAATGTGTTGCTTTGTTGCTTTGGATAAAACTAACTTGTAATTTTCAACACAACGAAAAATAAGAGCATGAATGACTGTCCACCGATTCAGAGTCAGAAGAACAAACAAGGAAATTACTTTTGTGAAGAATGCTCAACACTTAAGGTGGAACACTTTCCATTATGCTGATAAGAACCTGCCATTGGGCTAGGCAAGGTTGTTTACTGACAGAGATGTGATCCATCCTTTTGCGCTGCCTTTATACAATGATCTGTTTTATTGGCAGACTTCTAACTGTGAAGCAGCTGGGCAATTCATGTAGGCCCAGGACATTCCCGTTTTTTAAGTTCGATAATGTTATTCTCCGAGGCCGGGGAAGAGGCCCATTCCTTTTTATTAGCCAGCCATTATGCAACAGGCAGAATTCCTTTCCATCTTCCCTCAGCTCCTTGGCAGACAGCAGGAGTCCCCCCTTTCTTCACCATGGCTTTTGCTGCCATTTCATATCCAGACCAAACATGGGGCCAGAGACCTGTGCTTCACACAAATTACATCTCAGACGGAAGGAATTTTTATTACTACAAACATGAATATAAAAACGTGGTTTGTTGTGCTCAAACATGCCTTCGCAGTATACAGACACAACTTTCACAGGGAAGTAGTGTGGTGTAGTGGTTAAGGTATAGGAGTAGTACCCAAAGGTTTTTTAGTTCAGCTTGTTGTTCTTTAAATAGCATACAGTTTCAGTGAATACTGTGAGTAGCATAAATTGATTAAATTTATAATCTTGAGCTATCCTATCCAGGATACAGAGTAAATAATGTGCTTTCTGCATCTACTTACAGCCATGTCACATTTTAGCAATCTCACAAGAACGCAATGAAAGCGCAACCAGCCTGGCAGAACAGCGCGTTCCGACACTTGCCTATCAAAGGCAGGGCTGCCAGTTTCCGCTCGATGGCTCCATCCACAGCGCAGCTAGCAACGGCGTGCAAGAGAGATGCCAGGAGTATCAGCTTGCCCGTGGTTGCCTAGGAGACGCACTTCTATGGCTGCGCGGCGCTGGTCCCCGCTCTGTTTTTTAAAGGAACTAATCCACCGATTGGTGACATCTGGCAAAGTCAAACTGGAAACTTGCATCCAAAATACTAATTTACAAGCATCTTGAAACCTTGGAGGATCATTAAGACCCTCCGAACATCTAGCTCCACAACTTCGAGCGATTTACCTAAAATCCCCAAAAAGTTCCAATACTTCTCATATTAAGAAACCGTTGATATTTAACCTCCTCTTCTGCTTAATTCCATGTAAAAAAAAAATAAAATGTTTACATTTAAAATTTATAAACAGATTTAAGCAGTAATGAATATTATCCTAAATATCAGTGTGTAGCAATTTAGAGGGCCTTTAGGTCAATTTTTTGAGCAGGCTATCGCGTACAGTGAGGGAAAAAAGTATTTGATCCCCTGCTGATTTTGTACGTTTGCCCACTGACAAAGAAATTATCAGTGTATAATTTTAATGGTAGGTTTATTTGAACAGTGAGAGACAGAATAACAACATAAAAATCCAGAAAAATGCATGTCAAAAATGTTATAAATTGATTTGTATTTTAATGAGTGAAAGAAGTATTTCATCCCCTCTCAATCAGAAAGATTTCTGGCTCCCAGGTGTCTTTTATACAGGTAACGAGCTGAGATTAGGAACTGCTCCTAATCTCAGTTTGTTACCTGTATAAAAGACACCTGTCCACAGAAGCAATCAATCAATCAGATTCCAAACTCTACACCATAGCCAACACCAAAGAGCTGTCCAAGGATGTCAGGGACAAGATTGTAGACCTACACAAGGCTGGAATGGGCTACAAGCCAAGCAGCAGTTGAACTTTGTTAAATGTCTCTTTAGTGCCATACTTATTGTAGAACTTAGCTACTGTAGTTAGCAATTCCACACCTTAACTTTGAAATGGCAAAAACTGCCAGTTACTATAGGAACCTGTCAGATTTGGGAAAATTTAAAAAAATCTTTTTGACCTGGTGAGTGGCCATAAAGAAACTAGCTCTTGCATTACATCTGGCATCTAATAGAAGTTTTTAATTGTATTAATTATTTTTCCACACTGTTACCCACCAACATCACCTCTTTCTATTGGCTGAGTGGGGCAGCTCTACTCCAATAATAACCATTACAATTGTGTGCGTGTATGTATGAGGGACTAGACAGGTTAACTTCCCATTCACTTCACAACACACCAGCGCTTCTTCTATTTGTCTATGCAACCTGAAACCTGCTTATTTTTCTTAGCTCAAAGGCACACTTTTTGACTCGTAACCTTTTCAGCGACAAAGCTCTGAAGCAGCCAAATGCTTTTGGGTACATTCCATGTTCTACGCCCACACAGCGAAAACTTGTTTAAAGACAGGACTAATTCCACTTACGAATTCTGTCAGTTAACATTTATGTTCCCTTCTGGTCTGGAGTGTTAAAAACCACAGCAGGTTTTCACAATAACAATAATAATAATTATTATTATTATGAAACATATTAGGCTCCGCTTACTGATCATGTTAGTGGCACATCTGTCATGCAGGAACATTGGGGCTAGGGCAACACTACACTCTGCCAGAGTTCACACAAAAGCAGTCCAGGTTTTGAGTCTATGGTAACCTCTGCGGTTTGACCACATACTGAGAGTATGACAGAGTGCTGGCTGCAACCAATGTTTGACGGGATGAGCCCTTTTCTACAGAGCCATTATTTAAAAAATCTGTTTTTCATTCACTTTGTATGCTTGGGAGCACAGCTACATGGGTAAAGTTTCCCTCGCAGTCTCCATTACACATACATTTATACTGAATCATTAAACTTCAAATCAGTCAACACGGAGGGTGTTAAAAACGTATCCAGTTCAGCTCAAGTGGAGGAGGAATCTGCACCAGTCTGGTGCGGACACTTCTGGGGGCCGCATGTAAAATATCAAAAATGGGCAGAGGTATCACTGTTGCCATGTTGGAATTACCCCAGACGTGAAAACGGAACACGACAGAGCTGGGAAATCATCCGAGTGTGCTGCAACCAAGAAAAACTTAGAACAACATTTTTTTTGGACTGCGTAAATTGACTAAAGGAGGCTATAGTTTGTCAGGAGCGGGGATGACAACTGGGACACAGCACATAAGGAAGGTGGGCCTTTTACTGCCCTTGTGAGTCATGTGGGGAATTCATATCACTTATGTTATTACTCACTCTGCAATCTTCGTAGAACCAATATTGCAAGTCTCCAGTATGGAATTCCGTTTAGAATGAAAACAATATTTGAACAGATGTGGGGGCTTTTATTTTATTTTTTTAGTACTATAGCTCCAAAGATATGACACAATTTTATTCACTTGTATTGTCCGTAATTCACTGAGTAAATGATGTACTGCTGGAGAAACACAGTATTCATAACACTGGTAACACTGACCAGCTGGTATATATAGGCCTTAAAACCTCCTGCAGATGCTCAAATCAAGCTCCAATTAAATCCAATACAAGTGTGCGGTGCAAGCCATGTCATTCTCAAGCATGTTTTGTTTGTGGCAAGGAGCCCCTCCAAAGAAGCGGCCACTTCCTCAGACTGAAAGAACTGTCAATGTGCAGCGTCACCTCTAATCCAGAGCGACTACCCATGTGTGCTGGCAGCAAGTCAAACAAACAAACAGACAGACAATTCCCTTAGGCATCCTCCTACAAGCTGCACGCTGAGATGCTGATATTTCTTCGGCGACGAAAGGCTGCCATCAGGGTTATGGAAACGCAAAGCTGAAGACAGCAGAGCTAGACAGCAAAGGAGTGGGGAATGAGGTGTACACTCGTGCCACCCGAGCAAGGATGAGAGGAGAGAAGAAAGTTTCATGTAAAGTTTTGTGAAAAGAAAAAACAAAAGCAGCCAATTCAATAGTTCTGACATGAATAAAACCACCGACCTTACTGAAAGGTCTGAAATCCACTGCTGTGGCGCGGCCTAAGGCCACGTAGGTTCTGTGAAATATGTAGTTGAATAAAAGCCTCAGCTATGTGACTGTGAAGCACACACTCCTTACCCTTGAGGAGACAAATCTGTGTGTCAGACACGTGTGGTGTGTATGTCATGTGACTAGTGTGAGAGGACATGCTGACACTCACAAGAGGTCAGTTCCATTCTATTAACATGTCTGCAGCTCAATCCCTGCTTATAACACCGCGATGGGTATACTGTACATACATACATACATACACACACAGTGGTGCTTGAAAGTTTGTGAACCCTATAGAAAGTCCTAAAAACAGATAAAGAGAACCCAATTAAACAAATTGGACAAAAATATTATACTTGGTCATTTATTTATTCAGGAAAATGATCTAATATTACATATCTGTGAGTGGCAAAATATGTAAATCTAATGAAATTTTTTTGTCTCATTTTTTCAATTGGGTTCTTTTTATCTACTTTTAGGGCTTGTGTGAGAAATCTGATGATGTTTTAGGTCATATTTATGCCGAAATATAGAAAGGGTTCACAAACTTTCAAGCACCACTGTATGCATGTATGTATGCATGTATGTACACACATATACATATGTATACACATATGCTTATGCTATATAATAGCTGCCTGGGAATCATCTGTACTGGAAAATTGTGTATGTTCTAGATTTCAGGGTCTTACCTCTGTTGCCATTGTCTTCATCCTGGGGGGAGGAAAGAAAAGCAGCTTGTATTAAACCTAAATACTCAATTAAGCCAGGACTCGCCTTTTAGTATTTCAGTATCTGCCAAGACCACCTCACCAGAACAACGGAGCTTCTTACTCATTACTCGTTTACATTTCAGACTTGAGCAACATGATTCTGATGTTCATGCCAGACTAGCCTTTCAAATTATTACACGTATGTGGCACACAGATAACTAAGTAGACTTTCTCCTCAATGTGCTTAAAGTTTAAAGAACAAACACTTTTGCGTTATATACATTACTTTAAATAAAAAGCTGAGGGAAAAGGCAGAAAATAACATTGTGCTCTGTGCGGAAAGCGTCAACAGTGTTTAGACATAAATTTGATAACTTCCCATCTGAAACAGATGAAAGACAATGACAATGAGGTAATCAATATCATCTGGTTGTAAAATGGTTCTGCAGAACTAATGTGGAGAGCCTGACCTTCTGTTTTGTAACAGTTGGAAGACAACTCCAACCACCAATCAAGTGAAGTGGGTGGTCACTAATCTGGCCAGTTTGACTACTTTAATACGACCAAGCGGAATAGAGGCGGTGAGAACAATTTAAACCGATTTACCATGCAGCAAGTATGGAATTCCTGTAACTAAGCTAGTTCATTTAAGAAGTTACTGCAACTTCAGTGCCTGCACTGTGGAAAATTACATGCCAACCATCTGGAACGACAGGAGATGTGGCATTTTGCTGAGCATATTGACATTTCCTCTCGACAGTGACTATTTTCAAAACGACAATATTCAAAATAAGAATAAAGTACTGCAAGCCATCCACGTCAAAACACAACACATTTTTATGTAGCTATGCCTCTGTGTTCACCAAGCTTACCATTCATGGCAGTAATGATAATATTGCTAACACTGCTAAATTAATAAACCTTGCCAGCTACACCTGTCTGTCTTTTGATGTCTTTTCAGAATTTTCAGTTGGCAGATATGATATTTAAGAACTTTTACAAATATTAAATCAGATACACATATAAAACTATATCTAACTTAATATTTGTAAAAGTTCTAAAAATATATCTACCAACTGAAAATTCTGTTCCATACATATCACATATATATATATATATATATACACACATGATTGACACAGCACTAAAATTGTTTTAGCGTGTTCCTAGAACAGCAGCTCTCTGAGTAGTTTCTGGGAAAATTAGATCAGACCCCCAACCCCCACAGAAAGAGCGTGAATTTTCCAGCAGAAGTCACTCACTGTTATCCTGAAAATTGCATCAGTCAAAATTTATTTAAAACTGAGAACCCGCCAGTGGCAACAAAGCCCACATGGAATGGTTAAGATCAAACCCAGTGTATCCCATCTTCTGTACTTGAGCATAGATATCCAAATATGATTATTAAGCAGGTGGGGTGATGGGGTGAGACAATTCCTAAAATCGTCACACGGCTGGCTCTAAGGTCTCTCTGAAGTCAACTCCCTGGAATGTTTTGACACCGCCGAGGCAGAGGACTTTAATTCTAACTACACACTGAGCAGCTGAGACCTCATCATAGCAGGAAACACAAAATGAGCCGTTGTTCAAAAACCACCTTCCCCACCACACCTGAAAGACTAACAGTTCTGTCTGCCCCATGCTTTGTAGTACTAGCTTGGTGTGCTGCCTTATTACAACGAACTGAAGACAGCCCATTACCATTACAGCTGGCCTTTGATATATTTCAATACATCAACACTATTAGACATGTATGTCAATTATATTACGGCATAGGTGCAGTACTTTGGTTTACAAGGTGAGGGGTTGTGGGGTTTTTATAAAAGACTTCTGATTATTGAGTGTCTGGGGTCTGGCCCTGTTCTCACCTTGAGGGAGGAGTGGACAGCGGACTCCGGCGGGTAGACAATGAAATGGCGCAGCGTGAAGCCAAAACCCTGCGAGGTGCGGCGCAGGCAGAGTGTCTTGGGCCCCGGCCACGAGAACGGCTCCTCCTCCCCTGGAGGCGTGGCTTCCTCAGTCTGATCCTGCCCATCCTTCCGTTTGGCCTGTAGGAAGGCGAAAAGGGGCAGTGAGGACAACCAATTGAAATACAGATTATTTCAATGGTCTCAGATCAGCCAAATCCCAGCAACAACCCAGTCGGCACATAACCCAACCCTTGCAGACGACGACGTGGTGGAAACTGGGGTTCCGAACAAACACGCCAGTGTATGGACCATGATGCAGTTCACGCAAACTTCTGGCAGTTTGATTATGTTATAACAGTTTCCATGTTCACACCCACCAAAGGGCGAGTACAGCCTGCCTGCACCAAGCGGCGCCCACGTTTTGGCTTCAGCCAGCCAAGTGCGGCTCCAATGCGGCTTGTGACGGTCACACCTTCCCCCAGGGTTTTTGACAGGAGGAAAAACAGAGGTATACGTTTCCCTTCCCGAAGCCGTCTCCACGCTCATCAACACAAGGTAATTTTTTCCTCCAGCCCCTCGGCAGCTGTCGAAGCCTCCAGAGAAAGGGCTGGGTCCCCATCACATTGACTGATGAGATCATTCCCACCCGGGACTCTGGAGGGCTGGAGGACACACAACAACCCAAACAGGGCAGAGTCAAAACTGCTGGAGGAAATTAAAGTCTTAAAAATGACTTTAAAGTGGTGAAGGAGTGGCTTTTAAAAGTTCTGGACGGTTCCCCAGGTTGTGCACTGCTCTCCCGCTCATACAGTCATGTAAGGTTTCGTTGCAGTGAGGGTTTTGTTGTGGATCACGAGAGCTTTGTAGTCAGATAGCTTTTTGTTGTTGCTAAAACATTCATGACAAGACCACTAGTCTCTCCGAGTACCAAAGACAAACAGCCCGGTGTGTTACTATACTTGGTGTTAAATTATGCAGCAGGAAAGGCCAAAAGCACCCAACCATCAGACTGAACAAATACTGACAAATACACATGAAATTGAAGAATGACATTGAGCACCTTGGGCAACAAGAACGGTGTGAGCCGCCTAAACCGCATTAGGAAATGTTTTTTCTGGGGGCCAAACCCACAGAGGACCTTAAACAAGGCCACATACAGACTGCCAGTCCCTCCTGCAACCAAAAACTGCTGCGTGAGTATATATGTGCGTGCATGCATACGGATTTGGAGTGTGTATTCGTGTCGGTGTGTACGTGTTGTGGAATAGTTTATATACCTGCCAAATGAACCAGCTTGCTGTGGCCCCTCACTCTGTACTAGCCTCACTTGGCACCAGCTCCAGCCAGCCCTGACCCACAGCTTCCTCAAAGGAAAAGTACTCACTCTTAACACAAGACACCCTTTCACAAACCAGGGAAACCTTGGGTTAGCAGTCAATTCTATTTTAAAACTGAACTGTTACACGTTTTTTCCCTTCTAAAGAACTCCAAAAACCTAACCTATTGCAGTCCATCTTATGGAATCTTTAAAAGTATAGGACATTCTTTCTAGATGATCCTTTTAGGCGTCTATAAGCGTCCCTGAGCCCATAAAGGACAGTGGGTTCAATCCCGTCACCACCCTCGGTGAAAGGGAACATGGCTGCAGAAATATTCTCTCAGTATACATGGCTTACAGCAAACACTGGAGCAGAACACCAGGCACACAAAAGCAACATCAATGCCAGGGTCAGAGAATCCCTGTACAAATGGGCACTGAGTGATCCTACACACTCCGCCTGTGACTGAGCAGCTCTACTAACACACTTGACTGTACACTGAATGTAATCCAAAGGGCAATCCAAAGACAGGCCGGGTTCACCCACAGAAATGTAATATGTACACATTCTGTTGCCTTACCCGGGGTTGGCTACACTTGCGCCGGGACGCCTCTCCTACTTTACCCCAGCAGACTCCATCGCCACACTTCAGCTCCAGATCCACGTTGGCCCGGGCCAAGAGCTTGAGCCTCAGGCAGCCCCCGCCCCCTCCAGCCAGCAAAGGCCATCGGCAGTCCCCCCCAGTCCCAGTTGAGCTCTGGGCTGCCGGCCCCACAGGATTCCCCAGGAGCTGCCCATTTTTCTTGACTAGCATGTCTCTAGCTGGGCCATGGACGCCAACCCACTGCGTCGCTGCGATGGGCCACAGTGCATAACCGCTTCCCGCAGTCGCATGCTACCACTGGCTGCACTAACAGTCTAGTCGCATTACAGCAGACACGCGCACATCTGGGCATGCTCGGACGGGGGCGGAGGTCTAAAACTTAACAGAGCCTTCCTCCCTCGTTCTCTCCCCACGCCCAGACAGAAGTAGTAACTCCCTGCCGTCGGCGGATCAGTTAAGACCCCTCGACCCGCCAATTGAGCCCCTCCCCATCCACTAGCACCACACGGGGTTAAGCCCGGGAGGAAATTCCACATGCTGCACATTCTAGCGCCGGGGAGACAAAGGCGGCACAACCGTGCTATCTGGGATAAGGACAGAAATAGTTTGGATACCTCACTCGGCCGCTGCCAACGCCAGTGAAGCAGATTTGACGGCCGCGTTGACCCTCTGGTTTCTAGAAGTGCTTCACACAAGGCTTTAAAAACTGCTTGTGTTACATCACTGTGCAAATTCCCTCCACCTTTTCATCCTCCAGTGTTATATAAGAGCAACTTTAAGCAGCTACTCAGCGGCTGGCAGTAAACAAACCTGCTGGGACCACAGGCTTTATTTTTAAGCGCAGTTGCCGGACAAGACAAACACTTCCCAGATCTTTCTTAGCACAGCACTCAGGAGTGCTGGGTCAATGAGCATTCCACCAAAAAGGGAAAAATGAAACCTCTGCAAAGTGCTTTGTTTCTATAGGAATTTTCTTCGATGGATGCAGAGCATTTTATTTTCCTATTTTAATAAAATGTATGAAAATAAACCATATAAACCATGCGTTTATTCATGATTCATTGGGATGTGAAAATGTGAACCGGCTGCTTTTAAGGCATGTCCTTTCTGAGTCTCTATCCCGCATTCCACAGAGGGGTGGGAGAGAGGGGCGCGGGGCAAGGGAGAATGTGTCCGCTCTGACTGGGCACTAAACCAAGTTAAACTGGGCATCACCTGCTCCAGCTCAGTCTGGCCCATAATGTTTTCATCAGTCCAGAGTCACCACACCTTGAACCCAACAAGGTACAACCTGCAGTTTTTTAATGATAAATTAATGAGACTGCACTTGTGCACATGAATTTTTGCTGTGACGTGTAAAGATCTATAGCACCATTTCAAAGCCACCACACCAAACGCAGGCCTTTTGACATAGACCCAAAGGAAACAGCCCACGACAACACACCTACTGCTAATTAACTTTTGCTAAACATGCCAGGAGTTCTTCTCCACGTTACTGGAAAGTGTGCTATTTCACCACCACATGAAACAATTAAGATGTCAGCTAAACAGAAAAACAAACATCAGAGGTAGCTACGTACACTTGAACTACAAACAGCCTAGAAACATGGGAAAGCACAATTACGGTTATGGTTGAAGTGGGCCACTATCTGTGATAAGAGGAGCTTGGCATTCACCACCTGGCTGACCCCATGGAGTTCGAGTGCCTGCTAGAGCCCCACTTTCATTAGTCTTATACTTTCTTTTTATGCTGATCTCCTAACACGGTCACATTTAATTTCCCTTTTGCTGCACTAATAACTGCAGGCAAAGCTATTATAAGGCACGTAAGCACAATACTTTTAAAGAGGCTTCCGTCATAATGCACCCATAACCTTAGAGTGACAAGTGACGACAAGCATAGATTTAATTTTGATATGTTTCTGTGATAACATCTTAAAAATCTGATCCCACCTGCTACTCCAAAAAAACCAAACTAAAATAATAACAATACTGTTCAGCACTAACTGAAAGGCAGTTGAGATGTTTCAAAATCCTGTTCAATTTGGGTCAGCCCTGAACAATCCCTAATGAATCCCAGTTCACTTCTAAAAAACAAATTTTACTTCAAATACCCTACTCTTTGTGAGTCAAAGAGATGGAAATGTTTTAGGTTTAGCCCTCAAAATAACATTTTGAGACAGTTTCTCACAAGATCCCACAAAGGTTAAGTTTGTGTGAGGCTTAAAGTAAGTGCCACTTCCTCAAAGCACAGGCAATGGTAGTTTTTGTCCAATAGAACTTGTTCCCTCCCCCCGACATGCAAGGTGCAAGCCAGTGAAACAGGTTTTTACGGCATACGTCAAAGCGCCATCCTGTTCTGCCCTGGATCCATCTGACTGACATGTCCAGGCTTTGGTCTGAGCAGCACACACCTCAGATGTCCAAACGAAACACGAGAGACGTGTGTGCACAGTGAAGAGGTTTAGGCTTGCAAGTTATGCTTTCCCCACCTAAATAAACTGTTGCTTTTATAATTTATTGCTTCTTTAACTTAATACCTATTTAACTGTACAGTGATAGAGAGGAAACTATACCGGTCCATGCACATGCAATCACAATATTTCATAAACTTGCTGGGCTACCACTATTTATATCTTGAAACTTGTTATGTCTGTGTTAGCTATCATAAGATAACTAGCAATGTGAATTTTAGCAGTCTTTCAATAATTAGACTGCAAAAATTACCGTTGTAAAACTATGAAAGCCGACACTCATTTTAATTGCTAATTTTACTTGAAAAACTAGTAAAATTATTAATGATTGAGTAACAGTAAATGGTATCCATATCAATCACTTAAATTTTTTTGGTCGCTACACCGAGTTACTAATGTAATTATGTTAAATGTATTTCATTCAATATGCATCTTACTAATTGATGAGCCTAAGCATTTTGCTGCAGTGTCTTCTGCATTGTTTATTCTGTCGACCTGCGTGTTATTACATTATCGGCTGGTGCTGATATCAGCCGTGATGTTCCTTGAAATCTAACTAAACAACTGAGTTTGCTGGCAGAGAAATATCTAGCCGCTTCTCCGTTGAGGCAGAAGGTTTTTTTCAAAAACAGATAACAATTACCTACCTGTATGTTCTTGCCATGTACTTGTGGTAGAAAAGTTAAATTTCTAAGTGATTTAAAATATTCACACACCCACAAATTTGATTTGATAGTGTATTTTTTAACGTTCAATAAATTATTCAAAATCCAGTAACCCTATAAGAGAAGGAAGCAGTAGGTTCTTCCTACCACAAGACGGACAGCTAAATGGATGAGAAAGTAATTCTCACAGTTTGGGAGTTTCCCGATTTGCTTAATCAGTTTAGATTACAAAGATCCACAAAGACTGCACAAAACATACATTTGGAGGAATGCATGTTGGAGATATGTCAGTTCCTTTTTTAAGCCGTTGATTTTGCATACCAATTAAGATTCAGTCTGAGCCCTCCACCCGAGAATAAGGAAAAATATCCTGTTTAACAAACAACCCACGCATCACATGCACCTATGAGACTTATGGTTTATAAGTGTACGAGAAGAAAAGGACGTAAAACAGTAACTCCAGTTTTGGTGTTTACTTGCAAAGCCATTTATCATGCAGAGTGCCTTGGTGCCATCTAGCTGCATGCAAAGTGAAACAAGCGTTTTACGTAAAGGCCCCTTCAGCGATTACAGAAGTGTGCAGAAAACTTCAAGCCGTTATATTTTTACTAAGAACAAATGAGAAAAGCGTTTTTACAGTTTTATCGGTAAAGGGGGCTTGTTGCCCCACAAGCGCTGACGTCCAACTGACTCTGAAATCCAGAGTGTAACACTTCAACGACCTTGTTCGTCATAATCAAGGAAAGTGTGCAGGCTACAGACAGAAAATATTAATCATAACTATTAGAAGGGACATTTGTGTAACAAAAGAACAGCCCCTGGTCTAAAACAAAACAAACATCAATGTGACTAAATTAAGAAACGCCTACTAGCGGTGCCCAAAGGCAATTAAACCCATTCTGAGAATATGTGCAGCGTAAATTTGATCTCAACGTGGTGCATCTCGGCTCTGTGAGGCAAGACAAACCACAACAAAAGGCACTGATGGGGTCTACACACAGCTTGCCCTCAACTCCATCTCTAAACCCATAGGGAATACGCACAAAACAAAACCATCAGCTTACAGAAATCAGCTAAGAGTGTGAAACTGACAAAAAGCACTTTTTCTTTTTAGAAACAAAGCACAATTCATCTGCCAGGATTTATACTGAAACTCTCTTACGTCGAGTGACCCTGTGTATTCCAGGATAATTGCTCAAGTCTTTGATTAGTGCAGCATCCGTGTGCTAGAATTAAGCTGAAGCTAATCGCAAAGGACAGTGGGGAAAAACTAAAGAAATACAATTTTAAAAACGTTTCATAAAAGCAGAATGTTTGCTTGTTAACCGCTTATTCAATTTAGGCAGAGGTGCCATATCGTATTTTGTCACTCTGGTTTCCTGTCAGCTTATATTGAGAAAACTATTTTAAAACTCATTAAAAACATAAAACCCCCCCAAAAAAAACAACTCAACACAGCCCAAATACACTTAATTTGTATTATAATCCAAAGTCCCCCCTTCCTTCCGGCAGCATTATCCTCTAGACAACACTAAACGCTAAAACTAACCACGCCGAAGGAGGTCGACACAAGTCAGACGACGTGTTCGAAGGTTACCCTCGGGGAGGCGGAACAAAGCCCGTGGCACTGTCGGAGGGGGAGGCGCTGTGCAGCAGCAAAACTAATTAATCCCCGGGCCTCCAACTCGATTGGCCGATTGTCCCCTACGCTCCCCAGACACCTACCAACAACCGCTGCTGCCACTCATCCACAATAGCAGCTGCGCCGGCTGACAAAAAGGGGAAAAATTACATTTCTGGCAACAACAAAAAAGCAGTGACAGCGACTTCATTCTTTGTGGGATTTTTTTTCACCCAAAACAGGCAGGTTGCATTGAGGGAAATGCTAAATATCTGGACGCTGGCCACAATTTCTGACGTTTTATGAAAAGGCCATTAACAGCAGCAGCCTGTCAATTCCCTACTTAAACTGGCATGACTTGAAAGCTAAAAGCACACCTTTCATGAAACGGCAGGCATGTGTTGTATGGGGATGAGCTAACCAAACCAAAAAGAGGTTGCTTTGAGAATGTTTGAAATTTCAAAACAGATGCCACAGATCAGTCCCTAGGGGAGTAAAAGTCCCCATGGCACATAAAATAGAAGAGAGACTATAGACATTGTTTACTATTGGATCCTTTACAGCATGAGGACTGGTCCAGGCCCCTAATAAGGTTATGAAACATTCCCTTAATCAACAATAGAGGTCTGTGTATGGTTCATATGGACTAATTTAGCAGCAGAGTAAGCTGATCTGAAATTCCCAACATGTTTTTCTGTATTCCAGACACATGCCTGACAGATTTGTCATCACATCCCAGTCTTCATGGCATGGTGACAAACCCAGAAAAACACCAGGAGGGCGCATCCCCAAGGAGACGCGCCCCCGCCATTAGGTCTCTGGAACCTCATAGCAACACTGCTCAATTTATCATAAAAAAAATAAAAATGTGTGTGTGTGGGGGGAGACTGAGGAAAATAAATACATAAGTGCGTTACTGTGGAAGGAAAAAAAAAACCTTTAGTAACACACACACACACACACACACACACACACACAACCAGCTGTATCGTACATTTCTATTTTTGGTATCGTGGTAAAATATTTAAGGCACAGTTTTAAAATTCATGAGAAGTATTACTGACATTTCTTCACCTAAAAATAACCTTCATGCATCAAATATTAACACCGCTATGAATCCTAACATCAAAGAGTGGCACTTATAGAGTTTGTCAAGTGAGAATTGTATATGTAAATCTATGGAATCTTTTACAGTACCACCCTTTTCATCTCTGCCCCAAGAAAAATATTACAGTATAAAACAAGTGCTCCCCAAAACTTTAATTTTCCTTCAAATTCATCGACAAGCACAATACGCAAAAGCACATATGCTATGACCAAATTTTTTGTGCACCTTTAAATTATAGAGATATTTTTTACACCATCCCTCACTTGGTGCTCATGTAAGTAGAATTCAGGAGCTGAGGTCATGAAAAACCAGTGCTTTCCTATACCTCCTAGGCCAGGAATCACTGGGTCTATGAAGGACAAAGGAGTTCCGGTCAGTGGGGGAAGGGGGCTTTCCACTACAGAAAGCTTACGGAGTGAAACCAGGAGCCAAAACTATGGCATTAGAAGAGCCAATGATGACCGATGGTTCACAGGACCTGGCAGCCCGTTGACGCCAAATGAATATTATGAAAAAAATCATTAAAATATGCTAATTAAACAAATGATTAGAGAGTTGAGTCTTTTTTGTATTTTAATTCGACTAGTATAACCGCTTCCCTGGAAATTGTGAATTGTAACAGGGTTTTTTTTGCATATAAATGCAGCCTGAATTCCAGAGAGCATGGAACACAGCTCTCATTTCTGGGATTGCTTAGAGCCGTACTATCATTCTTCATACAGCTCCTGGGGACGGGGCCCCGGACAGTTCAAAGGCACGTCAACAATTTGCATTTCATCGACAATATCCTCAGAATGTCCCAGAAAAAAGGCTTTCCTCGTAAAGCAGTTCCAGAAAACGGTGCCGAACCACATGCTTCCCACAAGCGAGCCTCAAATCAGATGAAACTAAACTGCAGATTCAATGCTGACAACAAAGCCGACCCTCGCAGTGTCCCATGACGGGCGTAACAAGAGTGGTGGAGTCCCCCACAACCACCAACATCAACAAAAGTTACTTTGTGGCTAATAAAATTACCAAAGAGACACAACAGCACAGCTCGACAAGGGCAAACATGCACGGCTGGTTCTGAAGGATTCCACCAGAGTTAACGGATTGGAATAGAGAGAGTTTGGTGCCATTGACTACTTTAAAACAAGCAAGCAAATGGTTGGTGGGCGGGGGCAGCTAGGTCGAGAGTAGGGCCACGCTAGCCTGTTTATGAAGGGCGGGGAGGATCTGACAAATATCAGCGTCTGGGTTAGCAAAGCGGGAAAGAATGCTTTCTTTTCAGTCTTCACCACGCTTTATGAAAATGTTATAGGAGAGGTGGGTGCTCAACACCAGCAAACAACTCCCCTTGTCCTAATGGGTCACACTGTGTGTGTGTGTGTGTGTGTGTGTGTGTGTGTCTGTAAGGGAAACTTGATCCTCAATCGGTACACTACATTACTAAAAAGATTATCCATTCCATTTTGTATTTTGCTATATCAACCCCACCCACCAACTCTGGCAGTTCAGCACTACTTCAAGAAACAAAGGCTTGTAATGTAGCATTAGCTGACAGAAATGAACATTTCCAGCCTGGAAATATGTGCGAAGCAATGGGTCTCCAAGTCCATCAAACAAATGTTAATGTATATTTTTACACAGCAGACAAATTGTTTAGGAGTTGGCACCAGGACCCAAACCGCATTTATAAAATGTAAAATTAATAAATAAGGCTGCACTGGTCTGCAGTCTTCCCGGGAACAAGGTGTTTACAGTACGGCCTGTCCCTAAAAATGGTGAATCAATCCAGCAACACGGACTAAGAACAAACACTTCCGGGAACAAGGTGCCCCAACGCAGCAGTTCAAGTTCGGGAGCGGGAGGGTTGGAATATTGATATGTTGCAATTGTAATTTCATCCAAAACATTTTTTAAAACAAAAACACAACCATATTATTTTTCATCAGAAAATGCAACATGTAAAGCAGCAAAAAACGGATGTCAGCTTGGCAGGGTATCCACACAAACCAGAGGTCTGTTAAAAAAGCAGTCGGTTCAATATTAATAACACGCCCCGTTTTCTAGGACCCGAGCAGAAGAGAGGTGTCTCGTAAATGGGCAAACAAGCATCGCCTTCCACCAGAAATTGCTGCAAGTGACATAACATAGTGCGCATTGTTAAGACATAACAGCCATCTATTTTAGCCTTTCTGGTGGTTCCTGCAAGGGAAACCTCTTGACAGCCGATACCAAAAAAATTGAAAATCTGTGAGTGTGCTCCTTTCATTTGCTTGGAATACCAGTGCAGTCAAAATGAGAAAAGCGTTCTGTTCAAATGAATCAAAAAGCCATTCACGCCAGACAGGGAACACATTTCCGTGTCCAGGAATTGTCACATTCCTGCCGATTCAGCTGCTGCCCTGACGATGCCTGTTCCAAAATGTGCACAAATCTACCGGTGTGAGCTTAGCAGCTCTCCAAGCTCCATGTTTCTAAAGCGACGTGATCTTTTAAATCCTTCAGCACTTTAGATTCCGCGGTTCAAAAAGTCACGTCCTCTTTAACAGCAGGTAGGTCTGCGCAGACTCGGCCCGATTGCTCCTTCCGAAGGCTTAGAGCCGCGCGCGTGGTGAGATGAGACCAGCCCCAGATCCCGTGGGCCGACAGGGGAAAGCGGGTCTTGCAGAAAGCATCCTGTTAGACGCTCCGGTTAAGTGTGAAATCTGGCCCTAATCTGGTGGCAGCCAGATTCGCCCCAGACGTCCAAGTCTGAGCCGCTAGCTGACCACCTCCGCGGGGACAGAGAGCCAAGGCCAGACGCTGCCTGACAGGGTGGGGAGCGCATAAACTTACGTCTCCCTGGGATAGCAGCCTCATATGACCACTGACAACAGGCCTCTAGAACCAAGGCCAACGAGAACCTAAATCTTCAAATTAAAAGATAGCGATCTGATCTTATCTGTAGATACATACAAATCAAAACATGGCCTGTATTCTGTCATAAAAATCACAAATTTCGAACTGTTACCCAAGAAAGTAATCCTCTTTCACTCGCTTTAGGACACCAGCTTTTTGCAGGGCAGAAATTTAAAAGAGTAGAAAACCATTCCAACAGATTGGTGCCAATGAAATCTTAAAGGAACTGTATGAATCATGAATTTCCAGCTGACCATATTAAACATTTTTAAACAAGCACTAACACCATCACTGCCTTAGAACAGCAAGACAATACAAACAAATCGGATACAGAAGGTAAAACCTGCCTGGCTTTCACAGCATTATCCTAGCAAGCCATCTTGCTTAGTGCCTCATTATACCACACTCTATAGCCAGGATCGGCGGCACAACAACGTGCTTGGTATTAGAGAGCCTTTTCTTTTATTTGGCAGAATGTTTAGATTGATTAGAGTGGCATTAAAGCTGATCATCAGCATGGCAGCAACAGAGGCCTAAGGAGGGTTTTTGGAATGGGGGTGCTGAGCAACACAGGTGGGGCTTGCCGGGAACGTCCAGTCGCCCCAGCTGGCTCCAAGGACTGTGGGCAGGGCTGGGAGGCTGAAGCAGATAGGACAAGGAGTGCCGGGCTGACCTGCCACCAGTGAAACTCGGGGCAAGCGGAGCGCTTTAATCCTTTACAGATTAAGAGCGGCACCAGGTCTCATAATTGTAAAGCCAGCACACTTGCAGTGTCACTGATATAGAACATAGACGCACCATGATTCTGTCACTGACATGTAATCTAATGGCACCACCAGGTTTGTTCTCGTCACAAGGCTCCAGGAGCATGGCCGGTGTAGAGGCCATGTACCCGTATGTCACTCCTCACTAGAGCAGAGCCAGGTGCCGTCATCGCCGTGTCCACTAAAGAACACAAGCATGTGCCTGAAGGTCAAGAGGCACATCCTCCACAGGTTTCCCCAAACCTGCCTCTCTGTCGGAGGGCCAGCTGACCAAGCACCATAACGTCCTCTGTGCACAAAGTGGGTGGGGTTTGACGGAGCGAGACTAGCCAGTGGGGAAGAATGTCAGAGCCATGCGTCGCATTTAGAATTGCATGCCATCCAAAAACAGCAGTAGAAACCATGTGTACACACCAGAACACACACACACAATAATAGCTTTATGCCAGCCTAGTACTGCAATGGTAATGGCCATAATACCTAAATGGCCCAACACAAACAAGCAGACGCAGCCAAAAGAAAATGTCAGACTTTGGCCAGGGAATCATGGTATCAGTTCACAGTTGATTGTTAGAAACCGCTGGCGTGTCACTCTCCCTCCTTCTCTGAAATGAGGGAGCATCAAACAGCCAGGTCACACTATTGGGTCACACCCCTTGACGGAGGCCTTCTTCAGGAATGTTTCTGCCCCACGCTGGGCAACAAAGTCCACAAACACCGCAGCGCAGGAATGCCAAGGTACCCAAACCCCTCTCTTTCAGGCCTGGAATCCTCTTCATCCAGGTTTACTTTAAAAGAATAATGAAATACATGAACCATTACCTTAGCAGACTAGGGCTAATTGTTTTCAAGAAAGGCGTCTTAAAAACAGCCTGTGTTGTATAAGAGCACTGAATCCTGTATGTATTGTTTGAATCAATAGGCGAACGGCGAATGTACTGCTGAGCATATTTCTCCTGGAAAAATCTGGCATCACGAATATGGTACCAAATTAATTTTAAAACAAAGGGCTCAATCCCAAAATTACACTGCTTATTATAAACAGCAGAAAGACACATATAGGGCTAGTAGTAGAATCAGCATCATTATTCATTGCTTAGCACAGTTAAGACTACGCACTACACAACCTTATAGTCGCTGGTCCACAACTGACTTGACAAGGGATCCCCGACAGCCTTTTTATAATGAGACAGAGAAGTACATTACGCTATTCTAACCCGAGCCAGCTGCGATTTCATACACAATTCAAACGGTCACCAGTAGCAGAAACGAGGCATAGGAGAGGAAGAAGTGAAAGGATCTGAAAACTAATACGTAGAGATGAACAGTGTCGTTAACTAGCACATGTCTTGAGAAGCCTGAAAAGAGACCAGCATGGTGTGGATGTCCTAGAGAGGATTCCTTCAAAAAGGTTGCAGATACGGTGACGGGACTTTGGGGAAAAGTCAATAGTACCTTGAGGCCCTCATTTGGATCTAGACACCTGATAAAGCTAAAAGCAAAGGTATTTGGCCTATCCACACAAAATATCCTAAATAAATAAAAACTGATTGAATCACAAAGGTGAGGCACAAGCATATTTTAATAGGACCCCCCCCCGTTTCAGTCTTTTCTAAAATTCATAGCAAAAACCTTTTTATTTATTTGTCTGCCTGTGGGCCAGACCGTTTGTTAAACACAATCTTGGAGCGCTAGTTTTAAAGCCAATGGACCAATTAAATTACAGCAGTGTTGACACACATGGCCCTTTGCGTCTCATGGGCTGAGCAAAGTTCCACGATTGGCTAAGTAATTCTGCACCCTGTGTGGCGAGTCCAAACATGAGCTCACTGCACAACCAGCAGAAAAAGCACAACAAACACAGACTAAATCCCTAAAAAACTTTAACAGTTTTATTTTACAAACACATAAATGCAAGTGCTTCAATGCCACAAAATGCAATGGCTTCACAATATCTATACATCGGGGTCACGCAGGTCCTTAAGTCACATCTGCACTTTTTATTTTATATATGAATGACTTAGATAATCTTAACATCCGCCCAGAAACAGAAGAGTTGATCCAAGTCTTCCACTGTGCTAAATGGACCTTTTCAAACAACCCCTAAATTAAATAAATAGAAACTTTCACTTCTTGGTGCCTGAAAGGCCATCTTACAGAAAAACTTCTCTTTAATGAATGGTATTTTTTATATACATTCAAGGAAGGACGAGTCAAGTTTATTTCTGGGTTTGTTTAAATCTTGCCAGGGGGAGAGACATGCACATATTTAGCTGTGCACCAAACTGTATGTTCTGCTCACCGAACCAGCCTTGGATCTAAAGTGGTCTTTGATTCCATTGCGGTCTTGGCCGAGGATGAGGTCATATGGGCGGAGGGCGAATGCAAAAATGTTCAGTATTACAAATCATCTTCTTCATTCCACCCCAGACCCAAACATCTGGTGATCCTCGTGACCCTGCTGATGAGAAGCAGTTGGGCTTCGGCGGGATGCCCTGTGGAATGTTGTGACTGGAATGCTAAGCCAGCGTTCGTTCGGTCCGCTGGCCAATTAGATCAAACTTAAAAGGGACCCGATTAGCTCCCTCCAGGGTTATCAGCAAAACAAAACCCACAAACATAATAAAAAACCTCCGCTGGCAGGTACTCTCCCACTTCTACAGCACAGGACAAATAGGGAACGCAAAGTAAGTACTCTGTGTTAGGGACTCGTATGTCACACTCACGCTGGTTGATGTTTGTGTCCCACCCCCCGAGAATGAACCTTCAAACTACTTAGTTTCAAACTCCCACTGACTCAACAGTTGCTGCCAACTTTCTAACAGACATTGGAGCGTTTTACAGATCTTGCTCTTTAGGTTCAAAGGTACCAGAGGAATCAAAAGAAATTTTTCAACAACAAAGTCAACAACTGTTAACTCTTGGGCTCTTTAAAAGAGGTCAGGTCTTAAAATTTAACCCAGTGAGGGATGGAGGAGGGCAGTTCCTTTCCTTCTTACAGTGAGCCCCCCCAAGAGACTTATTCATTGCCCAAACCATTTAGCTCACAACCGAAATCTCTTGCTTTCAATGAGGCCGTTAATGAATGCTTGCAAAACCGCAAACTCCTGAGAGAATGTGCGTTTCGCTCTACTGATACTAACTATAAAGCCAATCTCAGTCTGAAATATCAGATGTGCTTTCAGTTTTGCTATAGACAGTCTTTTTTTTTTGCCAGTACTTACAGCAATTGCAGTTGCACGTCTTGCACGTAAAATCTGGGCCTTAATAATGCATTGCACTGCCTAATGGTATAATAGTGGGAAATTAAAGGGTTAGAAAAATAACCCAATTGAGCTGCAGATTACAAAGGAAAATTTAAACAAACTCATACTGACAATTACAGTACATACAGGAACACAGCAGGACCACTGAGGTCCAATGTTGCAGACTTAAGATCCCAGAATTAAAATTCTAAAACAATACAAACGGATCACCTTCATTTTATTTCAGATTTATTTAACTCCACTTAACTCTTCAGACAATCTGAATGAATGCCATCGTCATGACTGGGGGTGCTGTAAATTAAACACGATCCCAAATTCAAGACGAATCTATTGGTGCTACTGCAGAAGTAGTGTACTTTCTTTACTCTTGCCGTCTCATTTGCGTGAATGACAGCTACAACACAGGAAAACAAAGAAATAGCCTTTTACAATGCATGGGCACAACCGCAGACCCAACAAACACAGCTGGTCTTCAATATAGTCTGTCTTAAAACAAGTTTGTCAGGTGCTCTCATGATGGGTTTATTTTATAAACTGCATTCTTTAGTAAAAGCTGAAAACAGGACAGACTAATGAATTTAAGGTTGGATAGCTAACCTTCTCTAACATTACAGAAAGCAAAACATATTTGAAATTAAGTCCAGCATCACAACGGATATACAATCCACATTTTAAACAAAAATGACAATTAGCCATCACTACCAACTGACACAAAGAGTACAGAGTACATACTCTATAAACGTTTAACATGCTCGGACTACATTGCCGTTTCAAAATGGCCCACGCTGCTTCTTTAACTCAATGTTCAAAGGGTAGACAGGGTCTTGACCATCCCTTTCAATGAACAACCCACCGAAACATCCAATCAATCCAATCCCCACAGACGAAAGCAGAAATTTGGGGTAACATTAAACAATTATGTTATTACATGTTCATTCAGCAATCAGGCTCAGAGGCATTCCTTCACAAAGAAATAAAACATTTTTTGAATAAACCACTGACGTATGTGATGGTAAGTTATACCCTGACAAAACTTGATTAATGTGCATTTAAACCCATTTGAGAATAAAACAACAACCAGGCCATGAGACTAGAGTGGGTGGGACAGTTGCTTGAACTTTGTCCACATTCCACTGATTGGACTCCCTCAATGGAGCAAAGTTCAACTGAAGATAGCTTGAAGAAACTAAGGCGAACAAGTTGTCACCAAAAGCAATGTTGCCTACCTAATGTGACTCCTATCTCACACACACACACACACACACACACACACACACACACACACACGATCAGTCACCCAACTATGGACCACACCCCATTCCCAGCTGTGAGCAATAAATGTCTGTTTGAGGGGCGGGTCAGCTGTATGTTGCTCAGTGACAGGAAATACTATCCTGATGAGAATGCAGTCTTTGGCATCTTCGCCGGACTTTCAAAGCCATTCAAAAATAACAGATGGATGCAATTTGTTACATAAAGATTTTTTTTATCAACCTATGTAGTATATACAGCAACCGACAGTCTTCTTTCATGGCAATGCGCTGGATCAATGAAGTCCTCATCTATATGGATTTATACTTCATTTTCTGACGCAGATGTTCGTCCCAACAGTTCTAGGACAAAAATGACAGAGGGGTCACATCACTCGGTATGCAGAGCCACGTCTGCGCAACCAAACCGAGCGATGCATTTCCAAATGACAAATGAAGCCTGGCATTGAGGAGGAAGATGACCAATTAACACCTCCTTCACAGGCTCAGTGAAGAAATCAGGGGAAACCGTTTGTAGTGAGCATCACTGTTAGTGAATGAGTCTAGGGCATTGGAAAATGAATCCCTGGTGGCGTTGATAACGTATTATGGTATTGATCTTTTTAAAATGCTGCCATGTAAGACATGCTTAAGAAAAACGAGAGAACGAAGAAAGGGATAAAAAACATCTAACAAACATATGGGCGGTGGGACACTGCAGCCTGCATCCTTTCACAGCCGCAGCCAGTGACACAAATCCCGGCAACAGCGAGTGAAGTTGCGCCGCAACCATGGGGGTGCACAAGAGCGGGCGCAGTCGCCATGACAACACTCCCTCTCCCAGCAGGGTCGCTCGTTGTCGCTGGTGCTCTTTTGCTTCATTGCAGAGCTGGTAGTGTTGTGGCTCTCTGGCAGGGGAGGGAGGAGAGGGGGTTGGGAGGTTTAAAGAGGTACGCAGTCGTAAAAAACACAGGAAAATCAGACATACAGGCATACAGACACCCCTCCCTGCAATGCAACAAAGCCTGGTACATTTTAAAGATGCTGTCCTTACACTACAGCACCAGACGTCCCAGCTTTAGTGCCTGTTCTCCCACATACAGAAGACACAAACTGCGTGCAGAGCATAAATGGAATCAAGCGATCTGCAGTAAAAGAAGCCACACCATTTTTTTTTCTCATCAGTGTGGCTGGAGCTTCAAATATCAGGCTAGCAGACCAGCTAACGAGAGGGGACATAGAGACCTCCAGAAACCCTGGAGGGTTAAACTGCCGTACATGTCTTACTGCCTACCTGCAGATACATACTTTCTATAATCAGGCTCCATCCCCAGAAAAAAAAAAAAAAAAAAGGAACAAACTCTTCCCCCCCACCCTTCTCCATGGTGACTCAGCATTCTGTTTGAGCAGCTAACAACCACACGTAGCTCTCAGCCGTTTTGGGCCTTGTAAACTGAGGCAGAGAGGAGGTGGATCGGCATTCTCCCAGCTTCAAAGAGAAAACCCGTCACTCACACAGCGTCAACATTTAGACCTGAGAACCTCAACACATCGCCATTGTTTCAACAGTGTGGAATTTTAAATCAGAGGGTTGCTGGTTTGAATTCATGGAAAGGCAATGATGGACTGTTCTTGAACACACCCCCTTACCCAAGCTGCTACATCAAGTATCCAGCTGGAGAAAGGGCTCTGGATAAGACTGTCTGCTAAGCAACTGAGTAATGTAGGCCCTCCTGTACTGGCTCAGCCTTGCAGCCTGGCGTCGGACTCAAGCAGAGAGCTGCCTTTCAGTGCATAGACTGCCGCATTAGCATGGTTTTATGAGTTCTGAAGGGGCCCCTTTTGAGGACAACAAGTTCAATATAGCAAGTTCAATGCAAAGCTGACGTTTAAAACCATTTAAATTGTGCATGGTCTGCCCAACAATTGTCCACAAGCAGGACATTCAGCTGTGTTATATATGGATTTTTTTATATACGAATGCAGTACAGTGAAAGGCTTGCCAGAAACAGACAGATCTAGACGTTCTCAGGAAGGCCTGGAATGTCTTGGCGGGACAGATCAGTGAGTTTCACAATGACACCTCCCTTTCACCAGCTTTCACATGCAAATGATCTGCCAACTGTGCCGAGCGGCCTGAGATCCCTTCCCTTCTGAGCAGCTTCCGAACATGGTTCAGTTAAACTAAAACCGTCCAGAGGCGGCCTGCCTCTTCTGAGTTTGGGTGTTAGCCGGTAAAAACATGTTTAAAAGAATAATCTTCTGAGCTTCACAAAACTTCACAAGGTAAGCACACCCCTATTTTGAGTCGATTCCATTAGTTGCATCCTGTGTGCAAGACCAATAGCCATTTTCTCTAACTCCCTAGTGTTGATGTTGCCGTTCCTGCAAACTTCCTCCGACACGGCAGACTTTACTACACAACGACCCTGCGCCGTTTAACATCAGCAGGAACCTGGACAGCGGGTGTAGCCTGAACGTGGAACAGGCCCTTCTTCAATTGCTAGCCCTCTCTCACCCCCTCTATCACTCCCGGGGGTCAGGGCATTGTCTTCTTTCTCCCTCAAGCGAGATTAGTCTGGGTGAGGGAGCAGCACCAGCCAGCGAGGCCCTAACAAAGAGAGCTGGGGGGTCCAGGCAGATCAGGAAGGGAGCAGGTGGACCAATTAAAGAGCCCCCCGGACCCACAGATGCAACCAGAGCAGGACATAATTGGGATCCTCGCTGCAGGGCCATAATAAATAATTAATCCTTCTCTTTGAGGATTAAATAAAACCCTGGCAACAGCCCTGCGAGCGGACACTCCTGTTTAACCCAGTACGCTGCACTACCGGTGTACCTAACATGGAGGCCTCCTTATGATTTTTTTCAACACAACCCAACTACATGTCCCAGTCATTTTAACGCTAGGGACGGGCAGCGTTTTATAAGGGCCGGTTGTGGTTGGCACAAAGGCAGTCTTCAGAGCCACCCGGGTCGGGGCAAGCGTCAAACAGAGGACCGTCAGTTCTGTCCAGGACACAAAATATTTCAGTGAGGCTAAAATTAAATTAAGAGGTCAGGACAGCGGGAGCTGATTTAAAGCTGACACGCTACAACTTCATTGTCAGATCATGCAGTTCATAAAAAATAAAAAAGGAAACAATAGTGCACTGTTGGAAGTTTGACATTACAGTGTGTGGGGAAGAAACTAAGAATTGACAGCAGAGAAATGCCCTAGGAGGATGGTAACATGCTCCGTCCCGGCTTCAGTGACCGCACAACAGCGAAACGTCCCGAAACAAAACTGCGACCATACTCAGCCAGGTAGGGGACAGCCAGGAGTAACCGCTTTCGAAGGACATGTGTACAGAGCCATCAATGGTGCAGGTGCCAGGGGGGCTTTTCCTAGAGTGTGGTTGTGGTGATGGTGGGGGAAGGGGGCGGGAGATTAGCATAAAATGCATCCGGCATGACACGTCGCTGTTTTAATCACATCACGTCCTTTACAGAAGCGGATCAAAAACCCGTTAAAATAAGCAGGTTTTTACGTTTTTTTCTTGCAGGGGAAAGCTAAAAGCTGAGGAAGGGCAGCATTTAGGGGTAGGGGACAAACCTGATTGCTCCAGGCGCAGTACAGGTCGCAGAGCAAACTCCAGTTGTGGTTGATCACTCGGTCCAGCACTCTGAGGTGTGCCATGCTTGCTCCGAGTCGTCGACCCCCGCCCCCCCCACCTTGGAACCCGGTCCGATCCCCGGCACCAGAGGGCTGTCACACGAAGGATAGCCCCCCTTGCCCATCTGTCACCCCGGCAGGCGCTCTGACAAGAAGCAGCTTCTTCGCCAGGCTCTTTAATACCAGGGGAAGGGAAAAAAACACCCCAGGGTTCAAAAGGAACAAAAAATCCACATAGAAGATTGGGGAGGGGGGGGGGGTAGAAAGCGTTTCCCTCAGGGTGCAGGAGCCCGGCTCGGAGGCAACGGAGTCAGGATGCTCTTGCTGCTGCGATCACCTGCAGACGACTCTCTGGACCTGCAGAGCGTTTCTCTCTCTCTCACTCTCTGCACCAGCCTCTTATCTGCGTCAGAATTGACCAGACGCTGTCACCAACATTGCAGGAGCAAAACCGGAGCGAAGCAGACTGGACCAGGTGGCTAGCATAAACGGGCTCCCTTTCCCAGCCGAGTCCCAAACATCAGTTTCCTCCAGGACTTTGGGGGGCTGGACTCGAAAGCCAGGAGCGAACGTGTAGTCCGGCTGCTTTATCCTCTGCCGAGCATTGCTTTCTTTCAGACACACAGCGCAGCAGCAGGGAGACCAGCGCGCTACAGCGACAGACACCTGACTGTAGCTTGTAGAACCCTGTGCTATTCTTTTCCCAAACAGACCACCAAGCTTTGCAATTGGAAAGCTTTTCAGATGCCTCATAGGCAACGACGGAAAAAGGCAGATCAATTACATCACGCACATAGATAGAAAAAAGGAAAAGACAACAAAACTAAAAAGAAATAACGTTTAAGGCACTTAACGCATACCATCTGACCATTCACACAAGCTATATCAATAAAACCATGAAGTCTTGGCTCACAGGTGGGGGAGGGAGCGGTTTCCCTGCCGGCGGGTTATCACATGACCCCATTAACTGCCTCTTCTTCCATGAACTGTTTTCCCGTTTCCCAAACGCAGGGCGGAAGCATAAACAGAAGAACTCCCAGAGCGATTAGTGGTGTGGGAGCCCCCTGCAAACACCAGGGGTAAGAGGGGTCCTTATCAACACCATTATTTCTGCCAAGCATGAGGTTTTTCTGTAGGCTGGCAGAGATCCGTCATTGATACCAGCCATGATTGTTGACACGCTCAGGGGGACCAAATACTTCCAAGAGACCAACCAAAAAAAGAGGTTGAAGCTGGGGGAGGGAGGGGCATCATTTGGGGCTTGGCCCATCTCAATTTTTCAATGCAACGAAAATAAGGAGACAACAGAAATCTGAACTCCGTAACCAGGCCACAGGATTGCTTTTAGGCCACTCCCAACCCCTAACCCCGCCTACAATGTAATCAATGTCAGTTATAGATTGTGTGGAGCAATGGAAGGGCAGCCATCCCGCACATCATAAAACAAATCAATGGGAGAACTGACACGAAGCAGGCACGTTTCAGGTGCCAACGTTAACCTGCCCTTATCCGGGATAACGAATGCTGCAACCCTCCAAGCCATAAAAAAACTGCATGAACCACAAGGCGCAACGTGTTCTGAGGATTCCCCTTTTCTGCATGTCCTTCCAACATGCTGTTTGATCACCAACAGGGGGCAGAAACTCAAGCCAAGTTGCTTTTACAGAGGGCGATTTTTAGGAGGCATTTTGAAAACGCTGAGCTGTATTTCAGAGAAAAAGTCCTCATTTGTCATTTTTAAAGGCCAAAATATTCCCTTGCACGTGTATGCTAAACACGTGTATGACCCCCGCATGATTGTGAGTCAGAGTAAAGTGGGGGCATAGCTGTTGTTGCGGATAAAATTTCAAGAGGGTCTAGCTGTCTATCAGTTGAATACACAGAATGCGGAGGAGCGAGCTAACCTGCATCGCAGTGAAATACCTATTGAAAGGAATATAAGCCTCTGGAATGTGTAACAGAAGAAGCAGCCCTTTAAGGGGCAAGTACAGCATGGTAAATACTGATGAAAGATCCAACCCCCCCTTCCAGCTCATGCAAAACGTTCTCACAGCATATCCATAACATTGCAACAACAGGAGGTAGATCCAATAGTACACTGGGTTCAGAGGGCAGCTGAGGCCTGGAGGCTCAGGAGACTCAAGCAACACTGAATCCAGGGAAAAGTGTGGGCAACTACATTTCCTGTTTGGCCATTCATAGTCTGGTAGCAGAATTAAAATGGGAGATGGGTCAATACCTCTCGTGGGAGAAAAAAAAAAAAAGTGTTGCATCGATTCTCACCTGTACTGCCTCATGCTACCAGTCACCCCAGCACCTACACATGCTGACACTTTTTGTTAGATTTTTCTTGCCGAAGGCGTCAATAAGGAACCTCCCATATGGAAAAGAACACAATTTCCGTAGCAGAGGGAAAAAGGAATTCATTCATTCATTCTGTAGCCCAGGATCATTTCCAGCGGTTACACCAACAGGAAATAACATGCCATTTTCAGAAAGGACCACAAAGACCATATTAAAGACGGCAGTAGGAGTGCAGAACTATTACTGGGGTCCTGAGTACTGGGCCTCAAGAGGTAGAATGAAGAAAGAATATTGCAAACCAAAAAATGCTTTGAAAAAAATTCAAGTGGTGCAACAAATTAGCAATATATTATATTATATTATATTAATCCT